>JAWPHD010012140.1:0-78242 GCA_037043455.1 Cyrtodaria siliqua
AGATCAGATGAAAAATGAAGGCCTTTGGCAAGTAGAGCTAAAAATCATCAGCTCCAAAAAGTAGGTCAAGGTCATAGATGAAATCCAGGCATCCAAAAAAAAGATGCACTACCGAAGACACAACTATGTCAAAATAGAATATGTTTTCTTCCAAAGATTAAGCTATAAATTAGGTTTAAAACATCTAGTGCATAATTCTAGTTCATGAGAAAGTGATGTAAATGTAACAATAAAAGTTATCTGTCCTTTGCTTGGATGGTGAAGGTCACATCCACATTTTCTTGGTCACGTTGCAATGTACCACTAAAGATACAACTATAAGCAAAGTTTGAAAGGTCTAGTGCATACAGTTTGTGAAAAAGGGACCTAAACGCAAAAGTTGAAGATAAAAATTATTAAGTTATCTGCCCTTTGCTTGGAGGGTCAAGGTCTTCCACATTTGCTTTGTCACGTTACAATGTACCACCCATGATGCAACTATAAGCAAAGTTTGAAAAGTCCAGTGCATACAGTTCGTGAGAAAATGACCTAAACGCTAAACTTGAATGTTGACGCCGCCGCCGCCGCCGGAAAAGCAACACCTATGTCTCATTTTTTCTTCGAAAAGGCGAGACAAAAAGGGCCATAATTCCGGTAATACAAGGTTGATTTTAAAGCCAAATCGACATGCACATCTTGACATCATAGGCCAGCATCCTGTAAAGTTTCGGAACAATCAGTTGAGAAGATAGACATGCAAGATACTTTAACTTAAACATTTTAACCTATATTTAACGAAAAAAGGTAAATTTTGATGCGATTCAATATGCACATCTTGACATCCTATAAAGTTTCAAAACAATCAGATGAAAACTGTGGGAGGAGATAAACAAAGTTTTCGTGATGGACAGATGGACAGACATGGCTATATGCCATCTCACCATTCAGTGGTGGGCATAACAAGATCATGGTTTATATATTTTGTTTTATTTTATTGCACATGAACAAGTAACAAATCAAAATACATCTATTTAAATGCACAAATGACCATTTAGGGGCAGAATCTGTATGTCGAAATGAAGGATATATAACGCCACCTACTTAGAGTGCATGTTTCTGCAAAAGCATTTGTTTTTGTCTTTTCAGTCACAATTTACAAGCAGATCTACCTAAATTAGTTATATACCAGAGAAACAGGTATTTTAGTGGTATTAAAACAATATCACTTAAGTTTTGCCTGTTAAATATTCAAGTTATTCCTCAGCTGATTTTTGAAAAACCAAAATATTTGAATTTATACCATTCAATATTCTAGATTCAAAGATATATCATGCAAGTATTGCCAAAATATTCATGTAAATGTTGAAAACCCTTTTGCTGAAACATGCACCTCAAACAATAGGTCTGTGACAGAAGGTATGTTCCTAGTTCACACTTTGTCCATCTATTCATGTTTTTAATGTTCCATTTCTCATGCCTGTGTTTGGCCAGCATTGTTTAATTTATTTCTTATATCAGATTATACAGTCAAATATTCAGATATTTTTTTGTTTTCTTCAACAAATTTGAATCAATTCAACAAAATTGAGGAAATTGTTGCACAGCTTCGTCCCTTCATACTAGACACATGCTTAGGATGTTGCATTTTTGTCTTTAATACATTTACACGTTTCTCCAACTCTTCTATCCAGTAAATATATATTAAATAGATAAGAATAGGAAAGAGTATAGCCTTTGACATTTTTCAGAAGTTTTCTCTGTGAAATGTCATCTTTATTGACTTGTAATTATTAAAAGGGATTGATGCACTATTTTCAAACAAAACTAGAAATTGTTATTGTCCATGGGACAAAAACGTATGGCTCCCCCACTAGCCCGAACAGGCATAATTGACGACTCTAGGTCCAACCGTCAAAATTATTAATTATCAAAATACCATGAAAAATAAAGGAGATATGACCTGTTGAAAATTTGCTAGAAAGAATAAATGGAGGCGGCCATCTTGGAACGATGGCATCATCCCGCCTTTTTACCATTTTAATATGCAATATTGACACACTTAGTATCTTTTAAAGCAAGGAAAATCACAACAAATAGATTAAAAATAAATATGCCAATGTAAAATGTATACATTGTATGCTTATTTTTCATTTGCAGTGATTTTCTTTGCTTTAAAGTATATTTTGTCAATATGCCTTATATGGTAAAAAGGTGCGATGGCGTCATCATTCCAAGATGGCCACCTCCGTTTATGTTTCTTTGCAAATTTTCAATAGGTCAGATCTCCTTTATTTTTCATGTCATTTTGGTAATTCTTTTAGTTTTTTTTCAATGATTTTCAGAAATCTCGTTTGAAAATAGTGCAACCCTTTAAACACCCGAGTCTCCAAATGAACTACTACAATCCCGCTTTAAGAGACCAATATTTCATTTCCTAAACGTATTGTTTTAAATTAAAATGCAATCCAGTGACCTGTATTAAGAGACCACCTGTGTTATGAAACCAATCTTTTTAAATAAATAATACAAGTATGCTTGTACATAATAGATCACTCATTAAGCAAACATAAATCACAATGTTTTATTTTTTGATTAGTTCATTGGGTCAAAGAATTGTGGTTTCATACACATTGGTTTTAAAGTTGATTCATTTATTGTCAAATCTTACATTAAAACTTACTTTTCAATTTAAAAAACCTATATTAAAACTAATTTCAAATCATCATGCCCATTTAGGCAGAAATTTAAATGTTAAATCGCCATTCTCCGGCTGGAATTTTACTCGTACATCAATAACTGATTCTTTATCATCACAAGAACTGAGACCAGTCTTGCTTTTGTTGTAGAACAAGTGTACACCCTGTCTGGTATAGAAGTCCCAGTCTAGTTTTTCTCCAATTCTGATTGGCTGCTTGGGTCCAGTTGAAATCACATGGCCGTCTCCGAAGTCAAACTCTGCCCAAAGTGCCACCCCATTACAGGGTTGATCACTGGATGGAAAAGAGAAAATAACATGCCATTAAATATAATAAAGAAGGCATTGCTTTCAATATCTCTGCAAATAGCAAATATTGTTGTCTAAAGAAAGAGACGTTACGGACAACTTATATAGCCCCCACTTCACTTTGTGAAAGCAGAGTATAATGATTACGAATACTGGTTGTGTACCAGTTATCGTCATTCACCAGATTTCGTCATTATCAATAAAACGCTTGATGTTGTGATTATTTTTCGACCCTACTTTACAAATTACTACACACTATTATTAGAAGATTGGAGAGGAAAAAACATTTTAGAAATGGTAACAAACTCTCTCAACCAACGCGTTAACCTATATAAATACCGTTATAAACAAAACACAATCGGGGGAAATCACGCGCTAATGCGCACCAGCAGGAAAATTTCTCTTTAAAATATCTGACCCGTTACGTCAAACCAAAAGTGGGGCAGCACGGTGTTGGGATGGTATCCAAATGGTTTGGTATAGAGTCCTAAAACCCCAAATATCCAAAACCCAGATAGTCTATATGTATACATGTACTTAGTTATCTGGGTTTTGGATATTTTGGGTTTTAGGACTCTATAAAAAAACATTTGGATACCATCCCAACACCGTGCCGTCCCCCTTTGGTCAAACCTACATGACCAAAAAAATAATAGGTGTTAAATTTTTTCATCCAAGGGAGACAACGATTACACGTAAATCAAAATAATTAAATTTGCGCACAGTTGTTTCCCTTTAAATTATGAATGTCGAAGTGACGTCTACCCAGAGTACACTCGTTCCTCATTTGAGTGAAAGGAACGATAACTCTGCGTGGAGATTGCAGATATGACTTTTTCTAAAAATAAAATAATTGTGTATTCAAATGCTTTTTTTGACAACTTGACTTTATTGTTTTCATTAAAATGCAAGCAGCATTTTATAATGTTTTATATAGAGAGACAACTAGATTGATATGTGTAGCATGTTTCATGCAGATCGGACTTCAACCATTTTCGAGTTATGCTTCAGAAACACGGAACTAATTTTGACTCAATACACTTTCTAATTTCCATGTAAACACACAAAGTATTGATATTAGAAAGTTCAACCTTGAAAACAATAGATTGATATTTACAGCATGTTTTATGAAAAACACTTTAGTGGTTTAGGAGTAATGCTTTGGAAAACAAGCATTTACAAGTCTTCAATGAAACATCATAAATACTGATTTATAGCAACACTAGCCACCACAAAACCACTCGACTGATGCGAATACCCAGTTTCATGACATGACAAATGCAAACGGCATCCCTGTGAGCTGCCAACGTCCTTAAAATACCAAGTTCTCATAATCAAATGACATTCTACCTTTCTACACTTAAGGAAACAGATTTTTCTCTAGCCAACATTTCATTAGCTGTGGTTGTAAAGTTCATCTCCATCATACATTGCACGTTCCCGACGGCTATGCACGGGTACTCCCACAGTGGATGGGGTTCAACATTCTCGTCTACCTTATCTGATGTACACTGAAAGAGAACATAACTCTGCTATTGAAGGTTGCAGGAAACTAAATACTTTCCCATAGACCTTCTGTGGCACCTGTCAGCTAATATCTCAACATTCTCGTCTACCTTATCTGATGTACACTGAAAGAGAACACATAACTCTGCTATTGAAGATTGCAGAAAACTAAATACTTTCCCATAGACCTACTGTGGCACCTGTCAGCTAATATCTCAACATTCTCGTCTACCCTATCTGATGACACTGAAAGAGAACACATTACTCTGCAATTGAAGGTTGCAGAAAACTAAATACTTTCCCATAGACCCTTCTGTGGCACCTGTCAGCTAATATCTCAACATTCTCGTCTACCCTATCTGATGACACTGAAAGAGAACACATAACTCTGCTATTGAAGGTTGCAGAAAACCAAATACTTTCCCATAGACCTTCTGTGGCACCTGTCAGCTAATATCTCAACATTCTCGTCTACCCTATCGGATGACACTGAAAGAGAACACATAACTCTGCTATTGAAGGTTGCAGAAAACTAAATACTTTCCCATAGACCTTCTGTGGCACCTGTCAGCTACTATCTCAACATTCTCGTCTACCTTATCTGATGTACACTCTGCTATTGAAGACTCACCTATCAACTTATTGGAAGGTGACATTGGGACACAATCTCTCCCAGAGACCATTACATTGACCTCTGTCAACGTCTAAGGAAGTAGCCTGTGATCATATTATAATTTGTCACTAAAATATGAAAATGGCAAACAGAAGTTCAACACCGTGACACCACCAACAATCGGCTGCTGATTGACACATTTTGTTTATTTGTTTTGTTTGTATGGTGTTTTAGGTCATTTTCAACACATGTAAGGTTATATATGACGGTCAATTTTTTGTGGTGGAGGCAGACCACCCACTTTTCCTGGGTAAAACCAGTACTGTACACCTCCCGCCATCCGTAAGAATCGACACTTCCTCACTTACACAGTTAAAAGAAACACATCTTATTTTCTACATTTTGATATATATTTTTTAAGTCAGTAATGTAATTTAAGGTAGGTTGTTAAGATCTATGTGATACTGGAAAGTGCTGGTAAGCAAAATGCTGTACTGTAAATTTATGGGAATGATATGGTGGTGCCTATTTTGAATGTTTTGACAGTGGAGTGATATGCCAAAGTACAAACCTTTATTCTACAGCAGATAGTGCTATGTAAGGATATTACATATTAACTTAAAGTAGCTATCCTGTCAACAACATCCAAGTTTTACAACATTTTTACATCGTTTTTAAACCTACTGACAACGAGATATATATAAAACATAATTTACACATTTTGAGAATCCAAACTCTATAGAAACAATATGAGCGGCTTTAACCAGCCAAGACAAACCTCAAAACTGGAGTGTTGAATTAAGAGTTACCAAATTATAATTAATTTTATGCATATTCAATCACAGGTAAGGGCTATTCCATTAAAACATCCCCCGATCCCAGGAAGACAATTTAATAAACATCTATGGGTGGACCGTATTTTCTGAAATTATGTTCTTCACTTTTGCATCTACGGTGATGCAGAAGACACTGCCATATACATTAAAATCACTTCAGAAAAACAATCAGAAACACTACAAAATAATCTAACCAAACTTGAAAAATGGGAAACCAAAATGGGATATGGAATTTAAATCCCACAAAATGCCAAGTCATCCATATCACCAAGTCTAAAACACCCACAGACACTTCAAACTACCTCCATAATACAAAACTCAAAGCAACAACATCAGCAAAGTATCGTGGCTTAGACATTTCAGACGATCTAACGTGGAACACACACACAGACAGAATCACCAAGAAAGCAAATCAAGCATTAGGATTTATTCGCAGAAACATTGAAGTACACTCAGAACCACTTAAGTCTATGGCCTACAAAACATTAGTCCGACCGCAGCTCGAGTACTGCTCCAATGTCTGGTCTCCCCACAATGAATGTTACATAAACCAGATCGAAGCTGTCCAACGCAGGGCAGCTCGAGGGGCAAAACATGACTATGGACAGACTTCAAGCGTCACAGAGATGCTCCACTCCTTGACATGGAGGACTTGACCAGCGACGTATAGATAGTAGGCTCTCCCTCTGCTACAAGATCACCAAAAGTCTTGTAGCTATCCCACTTGAGGACTATCTGACAATGACGAACAGATGATCTAGACACCTACACCCAATTCAATTTAGAGTAATAGGCACAACATCCGACTATTATAAGTATTCGCACTTCCCCAGAACAACAGTTCACTGGAAAGCCCTTCCCTCAGATATCCCCACCCTACCCAATATAGAGCTGTTCAACTCTGCAGTTAGCATAGTGGAACACGACTCGCAATAAGTAGCCCCAGAGTTGTTTTTATTTTTAAACTTTACTTACTTTTATTCTATTAACAAGTCTATGTCAGATAGACGCGCGCCATTCCTAGGTCCCCAGCAGGAATATAGAAGATAGATATGGGTGGATGTTCAATTTCAAAAGTGCATTCCTGGGGTCCTATGTATGTTTTAATGGAACAGCCCTAATGTAAGAATCCATGATAAATCTTATACCTTTAATCGGCACATATACATTATTATATGACCTGACCACTAAGATTGATTTTTGATAAACAGTTTTATACTGTAATTGGCAGGTAAGTTTCTTTGATCAAAGTGCTTTTTTTAAAACTGAGTTCGTACAAATCTGAGCAACCAAATTTTAAGGCTTTTCTGACATTTTGTTCAATTTTTTTTTTATTATTATTTAAAACCTCATTTGACCAAACTAAAGAAAAGCATAGGATATCTCCACAACTACTATTTAAAGCTTATGTAACAAAATTATAGCATAAGTAACTTTTTTTTCCTAAATATTAACATAACTGAAATATTTTACCCAAATAATTCATATTCTAACACGACCTCCGCAGTCTTTCATATACACAAAGAAGAGAGACAGCTGTATGTTATTCTACGATAAAATACAGCTGTTCCATTAATTCCCCGTGTATATTTCATCCGTTGATGGCCGCGTTACATGACGTCACTTGTTAAATATACGTCACGAAGACAAAATCAACAGTAATTTTAATGAAATGTTAATTACAACAAACTTGCCATGCACTCAAACCGTGCCCCAAACCCCCCCACCCCCCCGGTATAAACCCATCATATGCATCAGTACATATAACATTAATAAGCATCTTGAACAAGCTGAGAACGTTTGACGTCATACAGCGCAAGCTATATGACGTAAGCAATGACTTAATTGTTTGTCACGTGACTAGTAGTGTATTGAAACGGAGAGCTTTGCATACGGGGGCGCCCAATGGAACAGCCTGTAAACATAGCAGCCTTATTACCTTGACCACCGAGATAACATATAGTGCCCCAACAAAAGTAAATAATGGGGTAATTGTTGTGTTAGAAGCGAAATAATAAATATGTACCTGTATTTTTTTATCGGTGAATAAAATACAGTAAGGAGTTCAGATGCGTAGTAATTAAATCACTAACGCACTCGTGATTTAATTACTACGTATCCGAACTCCTAACTGTATTTTATTCACCGATAAAACACAGGTACTCATTTATTATTTCATAATTAAAAAGCTTTGTTAATCTTCATGCCAATTTTCAAGGCCAGAATTTAATTTTACGTAATGGTAAAAACCAGAAAACAATTAAAATATGTTTTTCCCAAGGTCTGTGCAAACCTTATTTTTTCTACATGGATGTACCTGTATAAGTTTATCAAACTCGCTTATATCAAACCCCTCACAGTCGCCCACATCAGCTCGAATCTTCCACAAGTTCTCATAGTCCACGGCAATACCATATATGGTCATGTTGCCAGGTAACAGCACTGTGGCATCTGTGATGTGATTGGTCAGTTGTTGGAGAGAATACCAGAAGCACATGTTGTCCCACGGTAACAGGGATGTTTGGAAAATTGGTTCACCGATGACAACGTCGATCTGAAAACAATATCGATGCTTTTTGTGTCTGTGCAAGCATACATATCAAAGTTCTTGTATAAAATGTGAAAAAGTGACATCATAATAAATACAATTAAAAACGACTAGCAAATTCATCACAAAACAGATCAGGTATTTAAAAGTAGTGGTCAGTTATGATGACCATTTCAAATAAGTTTTAAAAAGTCATATACTTGACTTTTAGAGATAAACACCTTGGCAATTTATTCTACAGAGTGCCTTATCAAGGTCACTCTCAGTAGTAGTGAAATGGTTTCATTGTCCATCAAAATGTTATTGTTGTACTAAAGGGTCCTCCTAGGATATATATGCAATCCCAAGGTCTTTATCAATTAGAACCTTGAGTTATTTATCCAATGTCATTTTCGCTTAAAAGCCGCAAGTAAATAAAGACAGAAATATCTTTACATTTTTTCTTCCTTATTTTACAACAACTGTAGTGAGCATCCTACACATTCTATTAGGAGTTACCACTGTTTAAAGACACTAACCCGCCAAACTAACCCGCCAAATAAAGGCAACATTACAGTACAAAACCATTTATCAAAACTCTATCCAGGTGTTCGGGTAATATAATTATGTATATGTGCCAATTAAAAGTATAGGTTTATGCACAGGTTCTTAAAATACTCATGATTGACTATGCCTAAAATGAAGTATGAGTTGGCAACTCTTAATTTGACGCTCCAGTTTTGGGGTTTAGCATTACTGGTTCAAGCCGTTTATATTGTGTCTAGAGAGTTTGGATTCTCAAAATACGTCAGTTACAGTATATACCTTGTTGTCAGTGGGTTAAGAAACGGTGTACATATGTTGTAAAATTTGGCTTTTGTTGGCAGGATAGCTACTTTAATGACCCATGGAAAGTGAATTATTCAATCCTCTCAAACTTCTATTTCATATCCGTGAAGATAGGAAATTCCAACGCGAGGTATAACTGCTTTTTATCGGAACCGAGACTCTGCCTCGGTTCTGATTAAAACAGTTATAACGTGGGTTTGAATTTCCTTATCAGACCGGATACCCATGATTGATTCTTTTTCTTGCATACCATTTTAATTCTGCGCATTGACATTGCCAACTACTAACTTTTTGCATGTTTATTTACACAATGACGTCATGCAACTGTCATTGTTGATATCAGCGTGTGACTTTTATCTTTTCCCATCTGCAAGATCAGGCTTTCCATGACCCATGTGGGTTAGCGTATCCGGTATGCAAAAAAGACATGTAATTACCTCTTTCTGATATACCAAGGTTTACCATTTCAACAATATCACTAGAACGGCACTTTTATTAAGAAATGGATATCTTCTGTAGATTAATTTGTATGATATTCTTCCTAGCAAGACATGTAATTCCCTGTTTATGAGGCAGTTAGACTTACCTTATCACTGATATCAGTAGTACTGATGTCCTCGGGACTTTTATCCAGAATGGTAATCTTCTCCTGTAGTGAGACTTACCTTATCACTGATATCACTAGAACTGATGTCCTCGGGACTTTTATCCAGAATGGTAATCTTCTCCTGTAGTGAGACTTACCTTATCACTGATATCACTAGAACTGATGTCCTCGGGACTTTTATCCAGAATGGTAATCTTCTCCTGTAGTGAGACTTACCTTATCACTGATATCACTGGAACTGATGTCCTCGGGACTTTTATCCAGAATGGTAATCTTCTCCTGTAGTGAGACCTACCTTATCACTGATATCACTGGAACTGATGTCCTCGGGACTTTTATCAAGAATGGTAATCTTCTCCTGTAGTGAGACTTACCTTATCACTGATATCACTAGAACTGATGTCCTCGGGACTTTTATCCAGAATGGTAATCTTCTCCTGCAGTGAGACCTACCTTATCACTGATTTCACTAGAACTGATGTCCTCGGGACTTTTATCCAGAATGGTAATCTTCTCCTGTAGTGAGACCTACCTTATCACTGATATCACTAGAACTGATGTCCTCGGGACTTTTATCAAGAATGGTAATCTTCTCCTGTAGATTGTTGTGTTTGACATACTCCCTCACCACTCTGTTACACATCGGGTTGGTCTCTATAGTATACACGTGTTTGGCTCCCAACCTCTCCGCTATAAACGGCAGCAAGCTACCGTCACTTATACACAGACATGTACTGTCCGTCCGTATGTGCTGAAAAAAAGAAGACCAATACAAATCTTCATAGAGAAATCGTAATTTACCGTGGTTACACAAATTCGTAGTCATTTGGATTTTCATTAAAACGACAGCAATTCAATATGGGGATATTGGACAAAATGTGATTAAATAAGAAACAATTGGCATTGGGAGGCCCCCCAGGGAAACATTATCAAACATTTTGGATTTACCTGTTTACTCTATACTATTTAGTAAAGATTCTGTGTTTTCAATGCTACGTGCAAATTTCCTCGAAGCCGTCTTGCCATATTAACTTATTTACTTTGTCTTAGTAGATGATATTACACATACAGTCTTGCAGAGCAAAACACCATTTAATGGTACCTTTTTCAGAACTTGGGCATAATTTTTCTCCAGTCATGAACCTCATAAATGCATGCAAACCTAGAACCCGTATTATCATCCTTTAAGGATTGAAATCAAGATTTTGATCTTCCTACGGAGAATGAAAAACACTGGGCTTGTTGTACGGTTGAAATATTGAAATCGGCCCTTATAATTACATTAAGTTTGTTCTGTCTGTTTTCCAGCTTTTAATAATGTAAATACGCTGTATTTGTGTTAAAAAAAGTATTTTAAAGCTGTAATACTCACTGTTGGAAGAGCGACGTTGCCAATATGCACGCCTTTTTATAGCAACTTACGGCAGTTAGCACGAGAACGTAAGACGTTACGTCATTCAAGCAAAACAAGTTCATCACACAAATTAATTGCACCTTGTTTATTTTGGCTCTACCCCAAGAGTAAATGTTTTTCATTGGGAACTGAGGCACAACAAGGCACACTAGTTTATTGCAGGCATGTGCAGTAGAAATGCAAATATTATACTGTATCAAGCCTGTACCTTTTTCAGGACTTCCGTGTAAACTTTTCTCCTGTCTGGGTCACTCAGCATCCCCATTCTGGACCTGCTGTATGTAACATGGGCGCCACACGTACATATTGGTCTCTCCTCCGTGGAAATGTCCTTACTATATATGAAATATAAAACACAACATTTTAACTGCTGAAACCCTATTAATATTAACAGTTTCATGATATTATTATGAGGACTTCTGTTATATGACTCCTAAACGAATGAGATTACCCAGAACACACCAACGATATACAGTGCTCCGGATAAGACCCGTATCTGCGTAATTACGCATATTTTTCAACAAAACAAATGCATTAAAAATAATAGCAATGCTTACATAAATGCATTAAAAATTGCCGATAAATAATGAGAACCAAATTTCCGCGTACACACTTCAACACCTAAGAAAAATCGAGCGTGCCCACTCCACCCAGTCATAATCAAAGAATACGCATTAGTACATGTAGTAAATGTAAAAACATATAAATGTAAAAAGAAATGTATGCGTACATCAAGCACTGTGCTGAAAGCTTATCTGGAACACTGGATATAATTATAAGAGTGTAACAATACTTCTTGAAAACCGGATGTTATCCACGTTTTACATGGGTGGTGGAAAGTCTGATCTTGCACATGTGTGGGGGAAGATAAAAGTCACGTCATTGTGTAAACAAACATGCAAATGTTAGTAGTTGGCAATGTAAATCACAGAATGTAAATGATATATATATGCAAGAAAAAGAAAACAAGAGGACCAAGATGACCCTATATCGCTCGCCTGAGTAAATTTGAACCAATAAAACACACTAAACATAATTGTTATTAGGTTTCCTTTAGGATCCAAATGAAAACTTGTGACAAATAGGATGGGGCCAATTCTGACCATTTGGTTCACCATTTTAACAAACTTGATGCAATACATACATAATTTTACCCCAGGTTCTATAGTTGTACAATCTTTGTCGAGGATCAGTAGATGACGGTACATGCAAACTATCTGATTCAAAACTTGTGGTTTCAGACAAAAGGGTTTTTAAAGTTTTCTGATATAGTTATATAGGGAAACTTCCCCGCCCCCTGGCGGCCATGTTTTTGGACAGATCAACTCGGTTTGAACAATCTTAATTAATTATTATTAATTACTGCTAATTTATTACTGCTAGTAATTAATTAATAATTAATTAATTATTTTGAAATCCATCAAGCAGTTTCAAACAAGAAGATTTTTGAAGTTTTCCATATTGAAATGTAGCAAAAATAAGCCCGCTCCCTGGCGGCCATGTTTTTTGACAATTCTGTCCGAATGTTGAATGCAAGGCTGGCTATTAAAACTGTTTTCGGAAAGAAGAGCTTGTTTAGTGCCGCTCATTGACTGACTATCTGTCTCTATATAGATAATACAACAATATATATATTTGTACTGATGTAATTGACAGCCTACACACTGTGCATAGAATGGCTTCTGGTTGCGCACGTACATTATCAATACGCTTCCTGCTGACCATATATATATCCCTCGCAACCATTAATTCGGAGTTCGAAAGTTCCCGACTATTATCAAGATTGTGTTCATTATATGTTTAGTGGGCTATCGTGCCACAGTGGACAGCATGGTGGCTGGAAACTGTAGGACTCGTGTTCAAGCCTCATCGGCGCCACTTAGTTTCAGCGTGTTATTGGGCAAGACACTTTCCTTTAATAGCCTCGCCCGTCAGATCGGGATTTAAACCGGGTGGTCTCGAAAATAGGAGTCTATTCTCTGAGCATGTTAGCTAACCATAGATAATATATTTGTAAGTAATAGAAGGGCAGATTTTCCGGGATTCCTTTGTATTATTTCCCTCTCTCTGGGGCTGATCGTATAAACTTATATTGTGCTGACGAGACGTTAAACAACATTCAACTATATTTATTAGTATTATTCTTATAAAGAGTGCCGATTCTGATTAAAGTGACTTCATTTGGAGTATTCATAATTTTCCATTGCAGAGATGTTGAGATTTTATCTTATTTTCAGTAGGTGATAAAATTTGTGTTACTCGGTTTTTATCTTAGGTTCTATAGTAAAATAAAAATCTTTGGCAGAGTAAAAAGACGATAATTTCATGATTTTGATTTTGAAAGATACAATTATTATACTGAATCAATTTGCGACTGTGCATGAAATATGCAGGGTTTTAAAAGAATCACACTGTACATACCTTAATTTTAACAGTAAACTTGGTTGAACATCAAGGATAAAAACCGAGTTTATCACCTACCAGAATGTATTGGTATTATATGCTCTTTTGATGATGCTCTATCAAACTAATGAATAATAGTTGTCAATCCATATATCGACTGTTGAAAGCAGGACCATCATATTGTGTTTCAGTTCTGCACATTCGGTGTACATTCAACTAAACAAGGCCCTATAAAAGAACTTAATTATTGTTCATGAAATAGTTTGGTCAGAAAGATTCGACAACTCGGCTAGTTTTTGGTGCATAAATCATTAATGTTAATTCATACGATGATTTACGCGTATACTAAATTCTTGTTTTGTGGTCTAGCTATACTTTCATTTAATAATATGTACAATTGTTAGCAACAGGAATCAATAGTGATGATTTAACAACACAAATTTATACACCGAGTTGTCGTGTTTTCCAACCCAAAAATGTTTTCATAAATAATAATTCAACCAAACCTAATACATGTAATATGCGGCTTATTTAATGCACGTGCACATTTCACATGAATCTGAACCACATCATGAGGGTTTTTCCTTGTATTTGTTTTGACACCAATTATTCTTCCTGATCACGTCCAGTCGCTTTAAGAGTCACAGAAAATGTATCGTCTGATTTCAATAAAATGGCGGACTATAATAGCATGACATAATAATAATTATGTTGATGAATTCCGCAAAGTACGCCAATATTTAAATATGAACGAAATTGGAGCGAAATAAGCTACGAAACTTGGGACGAAATGCGATTTTTCAATAAAAACTGCTTATTTGGGTACGAAATGTAGATTTACTTAATATATTTTTTACATCAGAAGACGTCAAGAAGGTAAAAGGCAGTGTATGTATAAACCAGGATCATCATATGTACAATTTGCAAAACTAATTAAGTGTGTCGAGTACGAAATAAGCAAATTGTAATGAAATAGTAGCCGGATAGCACAGTTCATCCGAATTTCGATGAACGTTTAAATGTTAAACTGAAGAGATTTTGTCTAATGTTTGTTTTTAGATCATCTATTTATACATAGTTTTAGAAAATATAAAAAAAAATTCTGTTGCAATATAGTCCGAGGTGTTATGTTCTACTGATTCGTCTAGCAAGCACTTTCCATTTAATTCAATTCAATTTTATTCAGGTAAAAGATCCATGTATAAGTTATAACAATTGGTAAAATGAGAAATAGTTGACAAATAAAAGTATTATATAATTAGGCATCTGACTTACTATCACAGAAATTTCATCAGTTACATTCACGGATTAAGAGAAGGGGATCATAGGACGCACTCTAAAATCTGTAAAGTTATGAAAATTCAAGTGAAAAAGCCTTAATTCTTTTTATATTTTTTTTTAATTCATCTGAAATGCGGTGTCTTTTTTGGTCCTCAACCTTTAACCCCCAAGTCCCCTCCACAAATCTCAAATCCTGTATCTGTCACTGTATCAATAAATAGTATATATTTAAAATCAAGAGGACACAAAGTTGTGAAAATTCATGCGAGAAAGCTTTTTTTTTTTTTTGCATTATGCTTGTTTTTTTATTCACAACTTTTCACTCTCCCTTACACCCCAATCCAAACCCCACTTCCCCAGCACCCCACCCCAACACACATGCATTATAATTGGTTTTTGATTCAAAACTTTTCACTCCACCCCATTGCTCCCCCCACCCATCACCACATACACAACCCCACACTTGGCTTCAAATCCTTAAGGATGGCCTAACTCAGTTATTTGTTCATACAGAAATATTCAGTTTAACATGTAAACCATAGAACCAACCAATACATTTTTATTATCATAATTATATCAAACTGACACTCCACTTTGTAACACAGTATGATCAAGCAAGGCTTCTCTCAATACAACTATATAATCTTCCCCAAACCCTCATTTGTAAATACACAGTATACCGACAAGGCCATACACGCGAGTAAACATTCCTGCTCAAATTACTTAACAACCAATACACTCTAGTTTGCCCAACCGTGATCCAAAGGAAGTTCGATAAATGTAAATCGTCGTAACGGACGTAAACATTACATTTGTGCATTTATTTCATTTCTCCAATCTGAAATATAAAATTTAAATAATACAGTTTGGAGAGCAATAATGGAAGTATCAGGCAGGAAAAGAGAGACAAAATCACAAGTCACTGATAGATCAGGTAATGATAATGTTTGCCAGCCTTGTAAGGAAGATGGAAACCATTTACCTGCCCATGGATATTGTACTGACTGTGAAGAATATTTATGTGAGGTATGTTTTAATAGTCACTTGATACCAAGACCTTTCAAAAATCATAAACTTTTAGGAAAATCAGAAATGCCTAAAGAAGTTAAGAACATAAAATCAAAGGATGAATGTACTGAGCCATGTAAAACACACAATGGTGAGATAATCAAATATTACTGTGAACAACATGACCAGCTGGGGTGTGGTCCATGCATGGTGACCAGCCATCGAAATTGTGGTGAAGCAGTGTTATATATACCACATGTTTCCATGGGAACTGCAGATTCTGAACAATGTCGTAAAATTCAGAAAAAATATGGAAGTATGAAAGCTGAGAATCAAGAAATAACTGAAGAAGTCAAAGTTCGCATTGAAGCCATTGATACAGCTTCACAAGATGCAATACATGCTGTAAAAGGCTTCAGGAAAGAAATCCGAATTTTCTTTGATGATTTAGATAAAAAGTTAGAACAAGAAATTCACGAAAAGCAAAGTGCAAACAAAAAAAGAATGAACTCTGTTTCTGAAGAATGTGCCAAAATATCAAATGACCTTGAGAGTTTGACCTCTGACATTGAACAAAAGGTTGAATCCAAAAGAGAGAATCAATTATTTGCGACATTAAAAAAATCAGAAAAAGATATCTTAGTACATGATGAGAAGCTAAAAGAAGCCAAACGTGATGCAAAATTTGATCAGTTTAAGTTTGTACCCAATGAGATGGCAGTAAATATGATGAAAACATTGAAGAGCTTAGGACAAATCGTTATCAAGAAAGAAAATAAGTGTCAGAATTTAGAGACATCTTCAGAAGATCTTCAATCCTCACAAAACAAAATGAACCATAAATCCCCAGATAATGCCTCAAGCATGAAAAATGTTGGAACAACACTATCAAATAGACAAACAAACACTGCACCCAGACTAAAGTATGTACACAGAAAGTCTACACACAACATTGCCGATAAAACAAGTTTGACAGCAGAAATGGCAAATCAAAGCAAATACAGTATTGGTAGACAATCTCCCCAAGATAAGAAAAACTGCAACATTTTGGGTATAACAGTTCTCTCAGACGGCAGACTAGCTCTAGCAGATAGTATCAATAATTCTGTTAAAATATTAGACCAAAATTATAAAATAGTTTCCTATATCCGACTGTCATCAGGGCCATGGAATATTGCCGAGGTGGGGAGAGATGAAATTGCCGTCACTGTCCCTGATGAGATGAAGGTTCAGTTTATGTCAGTATCTGGTCGTCTTGGACGTCACATCAAAACTAAAGGGGGATGTTATGGTCTAGTTCACAGTCGGAGCAAACTGATTGTAACAGATGCTAAATGTAAAGTTCTGTTATTAGACATGAATGGAGTGGTAATCAAGTGTATACGTACACATAGTGGTTACATATACCACCTTGCCATTAGTCCCGACCACACCACCCTCTATGTATCAGGCGACTATAACAACACAGTAACCAGTCTGACACTAGAAGGTGTGGTCAAGGCCACCTACATGGATAGTGACTTGTCACGCTATCCAGGACTGACTGTGGACAGGGGTGGGAGGGTGTACGTGTGTGGGGGTAACAACATTCACCAGTTGACACCAGACTGTACCAAGATACAGGTTCTAACCCGGGGTGAAGTTTCAGACCCAAAGGCTATTGCCTACAGTGAGAGGGAAAATAAACTACTTGTCGGCAATAATGGTGGCTCAGAAATCAAAGTATTTCAGTTACAATAACTATATATATATATATATAAATGTGAGACAAATTATCAACTAAACAGTGCTTAAACTTTAAGCACTGTTTGGTTGATAATTTGTCTCACATTTATCTTTTTAATACAAGGGCTGGCGTGGCGCAGTCAGTAGCGTGGCTGATTTGTAACCGGAGGACCCGGATTCAATCCTCCGTGGTGCCACTGAGTTTCGTCCATCGGATGGGGACGTAAACTGGGCAGTCCTGTGTATCGGTCTATCCTCCAAGCACGTTAAAGAACCATAGGAATCTATTCGATAATAAGAGTAGGGCACAGTTCCCGGATTCCTATGTAACAGTATCCTTCCCCACTCTCTGGGCTCTAAATAATCTATACTGTGTTGATGAGCCGTTAAACAACATTCAATTAATGTCTAATCCATTATTCATGCATTCTGAGACAGCCTGCCTCTATATAGCCTATAAATGAAGAACAATACAGTGATGACTTTTTAGCCCATTTATGGTCAAGATGTATGATTCTATGTCATTTGGCTACAAATCTCTGTTTGGCATGGGGTTTGCATCCGCCGGTAACCTGTCTGAAGGGGCATTACTGTCTAATCCATCATTCATTCTGAGACAGCCTGCCCCTGTATAGCCTACAAATGAAGAACTGAATGTAAATTCCAATTTATAGTCAGTGCCAATCTGGTTACAGTTTATGTAAGACTATTTTTTCTAATAGGCGGGGAGACTATTTTTTCTAATAGGCGGGGAGTGGGAGAAACGTAGCTATATGTGTAAGAATTGACCAAAACAACACAGAAATATGAGTTCGAGTGGGGTTGGGTTGTGGGGGGGAGGGGAGGCAACATAGCTATATGTGTAAGAATTGACCAAAACAACACAGAAATATGTATAAAAAAAATGGGGCGTGTCAGGGGGAGTGGGGGGTGGGGGGGTGGGTGGCGAGGAGGAGGGAGCCCATGCCCCAATATGGGTGAAGTATGAATTAGATGCATAATGCTATAAGAAATCCGAACCAAAAGTATGGATAGATACAACAGCTTACACACACACCTTGATCTGCCTTTATTGCACATTTTATGGGCCATCACAATTTGGGTTGCATGGGAGCTCAGAATTTGCAGAAGACAAAATTACTTATGCATTCCTTTACAACATACTATAAGGAAACCAATTCCCACATTTAGTTGAGCTAGGACAAGAAATGTGAGAGACCTGTTAACACAGCTTACACGCAAAATTTGATGTGAAATAGACGTATTTTAAGGGCTATCAGAATTTGGGTTCCATGGGAGCCCATGGGTTACAGGAACCAAAATTGCTTATGCAGCCCTTAAGGTAATGCTATAAGGAAGCCCACATTTGGTTGTGCTAGGATAAACACAGCTTACACGCCAGGTTTTTTTTTTACAAATAGGGGAAGGCGCCCAGGCCCTTTCAGAGGGGAAAAAACGCGCGATTTTTTCGATTTAGAGGAAAAAAATTCTTGCGGTAATTTTGCCAGTTGTGCGACATCGCTGATAAAAGTTCACAAAATGTACCGGAAACCACAACAGTTACTTCCCTTGTTATTAGTCATTGTCGTAAAGGTAAACCGTAAAGTGTTCTACGATAAACAATTGCGAAGCGTCGAAGGTGATTTATAGTTTTTTTCGTCCATGATTTATTAGTCTTTAAATTAAAGGGGAACTTTCTGTAGAGGGGAATTTTTAACCTTAAATAGGGGGAAAATGTAGGTTCCCCAGATAGGTTAGTTATATAGTAAAAAAAAAACCTGCGCGCAAACCGTGATGTGGGACGCCGACGCCAGGGTGATTACATAAGCTCTCTTATTCTTCGAATAGTCGAGCTAAAAATGTATTGAATTTCGAATTTCAAAATATCTGAATTGTTTTCTTTCTTTTAATATATTTTTTTTAAAAAGTGGAGCAGAGTAGGGGCACTTCTATTAGGGGAGGCATTCTTATTAGGGGAAATAAGTAACTCGCAGGCTGATCAGGATTTACAATGTCTAGGTGCTGATCAGCCATTTTTCCCAAAACACCCCTTTGTCACATAAATGGAATGGTCTTAATTCAAAGAAAGAACAGTCCATTATATATATATGTAGCGGTAGCGGGCTGTGTTAATGTTACCGACGACATCGCAGTGCTATTCAACATTGACAAAGGAACAGTGTTTCGAAGTTTGTGATTTTTTAAACTCGATGCTTTGTCCAATAAAACGATGGATTTTCGTGCAAAATTCAATTGCTTTTATTCAAATTTGTGTCATATTGTCGGCTTTAATGATAAGTTGTCTTTTGATGTTTTTATTCAATAAAATGTCTGATTTTTTACTTAATATAAAACTAGTGACTAAACGTTTTTCCATCAGTATACATGGTATATATATAAATACATGTACATATATACTGAAAGGAAAAACAAATGCGACACGGGAATTTCCGCTATATATTGTACACTCAAGTGATATGAAAATGCAACACGGGAATTTCCGCTATATATTGTATGTACAATATGCTGCTTTTAATCGAATGGTACATGGCTACGTAAGACCTTTCCTTTTGGAAAAAATACTAAAACAACAAATAATACAGCAAATAGTATTCCTTCAATGTTTCATTATTCACAGAGTACGCGTTTGGCTCAATCATGTGAGCAAACTTAGGATGCAACATTTTGCAAACTATTTACGTTAAATACAGTACTGAACTAGCTCAATTTTTCAAAGAGCTACTTCAACATTTATGAAGTTCTTGTTACAAAGTGTAGTTTGATTAAAACGTCTACAACATCACAGTTGTGTCCTTTCTCTAGTTAACTGCAACTTTCTTTTTAAAAAACATCTTGGGATTTCTTTGGAATATTATGTGCAATTAAGTGTGCAGTATATACAATATATAGCGGAAATTCCCGTGTTGCGTTTTCATATCACTTGAGTGTATGTACAATATGCAGCTGTTAATCGAATGGTACATGGCTACGTAAGATATTTCCTTTTGGAAAACAACACGTAACACAGCAACATCGCGTCAGGTATATCTTGACGTGTTCGTTGGCGGAGGGACTATAAACCTTAGAATTACACACACACACACGTAACACAGCAAATAGTATTCCTGCAAAGTTTCATTATTGACAGAGTATGTGTTTGGCTCAAGCATGTGATCGAGCCAAACTTATAGGAAGCAAAATTTTGCAAATTCTTTACGTTAAATACAGTACTGAACTGGCTCAAATTTTCAAAGAGGAACTTCAACATTTATGAATTTCTTGTATGAATTTCTTGTTATAACTGTGATTAAAACGTCTACAACATCACGGTTGTGTCCTTTCTCTAACTAACTGCAACTTTTTTTTTTACATCATGGATTTCCTTGGAATATATATGGAATTAAGTGTGCAGTATATACAATATATAGCGGAAATTCCTGTGTCGCATTTCTTTTTCCTTTCAGTATATAATCATATATAATCATAAATATATATAGATCTATATAATCATCTTTTCATAATATATTTGTATAGTTATAATATTTTGTGGAAGTTCAACTTTGTAAAATCAAACGCATGTGAATAATTTCTACAAACCATTATTTTCCAATAGTGTTAATGTTTTAATCTATTTTTTTCCTTCCAATCATTAGACAGGTGTGAAATAAAGGTTATTTGACAGAATTGTGTTATACTGATTCAATTAACATGACAATAGTAGTTAGATATCTCCGACCTACTGCTGATGTCAGAGAATATGCCATAGGTTTTCGAAGAAAATGTGACACATAGGGATCACTTTGTCGTAGGTCCGTCACGAAAAACTTAGCGTTGGCTATAACTTCCTCATTTCTTAATATTTCTTCATCAAACTTTCAATATATACTCATCATGACAACACCCACATGACCATACTAAGATATAAAGGTCAAGGTCACACTGAAGGTCATTACATGGGTTAAATACTAATTTTTTTCTTCACAAAAACTTAACGTTGGCTAAAACTTTCTCATTTCTTGATATTTCTTCATCAAACTTTCAATATATACTCATCATGACAACATCGACATGACCATACTAAAATATACAGGTCAATGTCACAATGAAGGTCATTATATGGGATAAATACTCAGTTTAGTTTGTCGACTTCATTTATCAGGGTCCAAAAAAACTTGTTATACTGACAAAGCGCTGACAGGCGACACACGTTCCGCGGAACAACCGTCTAATTATTAGAATACAGCATAAAAAAACAGGGGCGGGCGGGGATGAGAATCTAGCAATTAATTTATTATGGCCTTAGTTTGCTGTATGGTTATATTTCTCAAATGACTGCAAGTTAAGTTATACAAGTTAAGTTATACAATGAACATTGTGTAATAATACCACCACATCAAACTAAATAATGTTTTATTTTATTTGTATTCACCCAATACACAGAAGTAGATATAGAAGATTGATGACAACTCGTACTCAAACATACCATAAAAGCGACGCTAAGTTCAAAGATTATTTTTTTACTAATTTTGCGCGTTAAAAATGCCCCTTTTTTTATTTACCCTGCCCTTTTTCACGGCTGGGGGAAACACTAAACTGGCGTCATGTTAAATGACCTCATGAAGCCCTGAACATTAAATCCATATATGGAATTTGACTGATAATAATTTGTATTCGTCCAATATAACTCATTCTTAAAATCGACTCGCATGTGTTTAGTTAGTTCCCTAGCGGACGGTAAAACAACATAAATTCGCATATACCTTGGTGCATGGTTTCTATGTAATAATGCCGGAATCACAGAGGTGAAACAAATTTATGTTATGACATGTTTTACCGTTCTCTAGGAACTGAACACATGCCATGTTTATGCTGTACATTGCATTATGGGTAAATATTGTATTGTATATTGTATTGTAAATAATAAACAATTTCTAATTAATCAATGCAAGTCATTTTTATTTCCTTATTTAGGCCAGAGATTTTCTGATCTTTTTAGTTCTCAGATTTTTTTCAGAAAAAGTTCCACAAGAGGAGGGGGAAAAAAAAATCTGAACCTTTATAAGTGTGTATCTTGTATTGGTGTTAGTCACATGTAAACATAAAATGGGCCTGAACAAATTTATATAACATGATCTTCTTTAGGTTAATTTTTAAACATGATGATTTGGTTGTTTGAAATGGGTGACCAAACAATTAATAACGAATTCTCTTTTTTAAACATTTGTTTGTGTTTTTTAAAACTTTTTTTTTTCTTTTCATTTTCAACAAAATTTAGGGACGGAGGGTTTGAGAACTGAAAAATTAAAAAAATCTGGCCTTACATCTTCATTACAGGCTGTTAAAGCCTGTTAAAACATTCAACTGATTTTAACCTGCTTTTGTGTGGTATATTCACTAAATTCTGTTTCTTGTCAACAAATATTTGAAAGATCTAATTGGTTAAAGGGACATACCGCAATCTTGCAATTGTTTATCAGGCATGAGCATTATAGTAGAGCGCAGTGGTCTAGTGGTAGAGCATTGGATCCATGATCCAAAAGTCCCCGCCATAACCACATGTGTTGTGTCCCTGAGCAAGACACTTTATCTGCATGCTTAGTACTGGTTCTACCCAGGAAGACAATCAAGAAGTACCTTAGAAGCAAATCGCTTACAACAGTAAGTCTTGATTTATTAATCCAATATCATTTTGAACCTGATTGCAGATTATAATTAAATAAAATTTTAATTTTAATTTTCTTTTCTTATTTTACCTCATTAAATATATTATTGGTGCAATATATATAATTAACAGATAATAATATGCAAAAACAAATGCTTTATACTATTCTTATAATTAATATTAATTAATGATTGAACAAATGCATGTTCGGACATTGCGAGTTTCAAAAAAATCAAGATTGCCATGTGTCCCTTTAAACTGTTAAACAGAATAGAAGCAACTCAACATATGTATGGCAGTAAGGTATTGAGCAGAATAATGTATAGACATATATTGTGCTCAGTACTATTCTATGCCAATGATTTGATCGTCGTCCAATCGACATATCACTTAACTAACCCGCCAAAAACCAGAAAAATTACACTTCAAAACATTTATTGAAATATCCATGTGTTTATAGGTCATATAATAATGAACATTGCCAATTAATGGGTTTATTCAAGTGTTCTTAAAACACACGCGAGTGAATATGTGTAAGATGAAATATGAGTTGGTAACTCTTAATATGAAACTCCTGTTTTGGGGTTTGTCCTGGATGGTTGTCCGTAGTGTTTGGATTCTTAAAATCTATAAGTTATATATATACTTCATCATCAGGAGGTATAGAAACGGTGTACATCTGTTATAAAATTTGCCTGCTGATGGCGGGATAGGAACTTTAAGAAAATGTCATCATGGCCAATAATCTGGATTAAACACAATATTAAAAGGAGGTAATTTTCTTTTATCATGCAGATATACACTTTTCTGCCTAATAAAGGGGTGACCTAATAAATGTTGCTTTATTAGGCACTGACCAATAAAACAAATCAACGCGGAATCCCTCGGCGTTTATTGTACGTAACGTTATCCGACGTCATGCACGTAACGTTGCCTGACGTCATAAAACAAACAAAGAACAACAACATGGGGGCGTCCTCGATAAGCGTAACATTCTGAGAAATAGGTAATAATAGTAATTCATACCGAAAATCTGGATAATCGAGATGATAGATAGAATATTATGTCAGTGCCTTTTACTATCAGGTTTATTAGGCGAGGCTTAGAAAACCAAGAATGGCGAGGCTGTGCCGAGCCATTCTTCGTTTTCATGCCAAGCCTAATAAACTTGATAGTAAAAGGCACTGACATACTATTCTCTATTTATGTAGCATGTGCTGCTACTATGTTGTTATCTATATCAACACAGTGTTATTTCTTTGAGGGCTGGCGTGGCGCAGTCGGTAGCGCAGCGGATTAGTAACCGGAGGCCCCGGGTTCAATCCTCCGTGGTGCCACTGAGTTCCATCGGTGTGTTCTTGGGCTAGACACTTTCTTCGTCCATCGGATGGGGACGTAAACCGGGCGTTACCATGTATCGGTATATCCTCCGAGCACGTTAAAGAACCACAGGAATCTATTCGATAATAAGAGTAGGGCAGGTATCCGGATTCCTATGTATCCTTCACCTCTCTCTGGGGCGGCTCTAAATAACCAATACTGTGTTGATGAGCCGTTAAACAAAATTCAATTCAATTCAATTAAGTTATTTCTTTGTGTGAAGATAACATGTCATTTATTGAATACATTGATATCTGCCTGTAGTATAATAACATGTATATGTGTCAACACAGTGTTATTTCTTTGTGTAAAGATAACTTGTCATTTATTTGATATCAGCCTGTAGTATAATGACATGTATATGTATCAACACAGTGTTATTTCTTTGTGGAAAGATAACATGTCAATTATTGGTTTGAATACATTGATATCTGCCTGTAGTATAATAACATGAATATGTATCAACACAGTGTTATTTCTTTGTGTAAAGATAACATGTCAATTATTGGTTTGAATACATTGATATCTGCCTGTAGTATAATAACATGTATATGTGTCAACACAGTGTTATTTCTTTGTGTGAAGATGTTTGAATACATTGATATCGGCTTGTAGTATACTAACACAAATTTATTTATATTGAAACTATGCTCATACACTTAGTACATTTAAAAACACAACATTTTTGATTTTTGATTATTTTTAGCGTGTTTGTTTTTTTCAAATCGAAGTTGTACTTTATGTCAGTACACAAGTCTCTTTGTCCCAAAGGTTAAAATATGGCGATAAACAGTTACATAAGATTAGTTCTACTTCTTTCTTTTAAAACATGCTTTGCATGAGGACGTCAATTCCAATATAGAACTTCAATAAATACCAAGTGTTGCATTTTCAAATGTACAGAGTGTAGATGGAGCTTTTTATGTGTCGAATTTGACTAGGGTGGCGCCATAGTTTAGCGGTTAGCACTACCACTTAGTAATAGGTGTCATCATGAGATGGATATTCCAGCCTCGACCAAATCTGGATTTCTCACCTGACAAGTCATTCATATGAGGCTTAAAAGCTGAAGTCTTTATCGAGCATTAACATTAGCAGTTCCATTTACTAATCCAGTACTAGTAAACCATATGCATATATTAAATAAAAAAAAGTTGTTTTTCGTTTTTCTTCATTATTCTACCATATCATGTTTTATATATTATTCTAACACGACATCCGATGTCTTTCATATACACAAATACGATAAAATACAGCTGTTCCATTAATTCCCCGCGTATATTTCATCCGTTGGAAGCGCACGTTACATGCCATCACTTGGTAAATATGTCATGAAGACAAACTCAACAGTAATTTTAATGAAATGTTAATTACAAAAAACTTGCCATGCTCCCAAATATAACATTAATAAGCATCTTGAACTAGCTGAGAATGTCATACAGCACAAGCTTTATGACGTAAGCAATGACTTAATGTTTGTCACGTGACTACTCGTGTACTGAAACACAGAACTTTGCATATGGGGGCGCCCAATGGAACAGCATGTAAACATAGCAGCCTGATTACCTTGACCTCCGAGATAATTGACGTCATCAGCAAGTGCACGAGATGATCATCCGTAACGAAGATTTATCTCGACTCGTAAGTAAACACGCATTTCAGCTCTAATTCTCAGTCCATAAAGATATAATTATGCCTGAAGTATCGCAATCAATGGTAAAAAGACTCGGTTAATATTTACTTTTTGCTAATACTTAGCAAATTGAGAGCAGAATCAAAGTTATTTTAGCAAGATGATTCTCAGCGGAGTTTTTTCATTTTAACTTTCTTTGATTCTGCTCTCAATTCGCTAAGTATTAGCAGAAGTGAATATTAACCGAGTCTTTTTACCATTGATTGCCATACTTTAGGCACAATTATATCTTTATGGACTGAGAACTAGAGCTGAAAAGCGTGTGTTTACTTACCGAGTCGAGACAAATCTTCGTTACGGATGATCATCTTGTGCACCTGCTGATGACGTCGATTACTGGGCTTGATATAGTGCCCCAACAATAGTGTAAACAATGGGTTATTGTTGTGTTAGAATCGAAATAATAAATGCGTACCTTTATTTTATCGTAGAATAAAATACAGTTAGTCGCTCGGATGCGGATAATTAAATCACTCGTGCAGTACATATTTATTATTTTTTAAATATTATTGTTGCGCAATATAATCAACAACTTTTTATACACAAAAACAATTTACTTTGAACTATTTATTTCAATTATTACTATTCATGATTTGTAAATATGCAAGTTAAAAGAAAAGTAACGGGGCGCTGTGGTGTTTTAAAACAAGAGGTCCAAATGGCCCTGAGTCGCTCACCTGAGAATATTTGCGAAGAGGAAAAAGTAGTTAACAATGCAATTGATTATTAGATTGAAAACTTTGTACGCCATAAGGTAAAGTTGCAAAACTTGTTTCTTCGTATTTACAGAGAATGTTTGTATGGAAATGGACAGGGTATAGGAAACCCCGGGGTGCAGACAATTTTTACACTAGGAACTTCATTTGTACAACTTTTATAGAATAAGAGCTGGCGATCATATATAAACAACAAGAGGCCCACGATGGCCTGTATTGCTCTACTTGCTACTGGTGTCCATGTCCATGGGTGGGGTGGGGTGGGGTGTGGAGGGGAAAGAAGGATTGTGTGTCAGATATGGCAGTATCAAAACAAGTTTTTTATAAAGTGTTTTCAATTACTAAGATACAGGGAAAGGGATGAATTTGGCTAAAATTAGGCTAGCTTTAAAACAAATCAAACTTTCATTAATATAAATACTCAACCCAAGTTTGACATGTGACCCAGAGGAGGGGTCAAATTTGACCCAGGATCACCATTTGAAATAAACTTGGTAGAGGACCATAAGCCAAGTGTAAATCTATATAAAATACCGTTCACTCTTCTAATTTCAGAGAAGAAGATTTTTTAAGTTTGTCCCTATATAAATATTGTATATTGTATTGCTGATGATGCCCCTGCGAGAAAAGTTCAGGAACTAACAGTCAGTTCTAGAACATTCTAGAACTGTTCCAGAACTTAAAGAACTGTTCTTGAACTAGTATTGAAGTTCAAGAACTTGTATAGTTCACGAAGTTCAACTTGTATAGTTCTAGAACTTATTAAGACCTGAGTGTGATTCTCACAATGAGTGTAAATAAAATGCAAACTATGTCTTTTGAATTTTTGGTGGGAAAATGGCACCTGACCTACAGATTTTCGTTGCACCAGTTAATGATTAAAAGTAAGCGTTTTGTGACTATACTTACATTACTTATTATATCAAAACATCTTATACCTGTAATAGTTGTATCTGAATGAGGAAATTTCTAAATGTAGCCAGCAAAAACAGTATTTTAAAATCAAACCCTTACTGTCATGTGTTTTCGCAGATTTAACTTTGTTTTTTGTTGATAGAAAAATGGTTTTCAGCCCTGCAGATATTATTTGATTTCAATATCTTATGCAACCTTTTTTGGCCAATATTTGGTGAAGTGGGTGGGGTAAAAAACTTTTTTTTTTTGCTAAACAACACTTCCAAAGTCTGACTTTCTCAGTATTGTTATGTTTTGCATATATTTATAGAAGAAACATGAAATGCATCTTTTTCACCTTTATCTGTAAAACATGAACAACATGTAAAACGGCCACCTTCAAAATAGCATCAAGTTCAAATCTGAAACCAGGGTCACCACTTGAACAAACTTAGTAGAAGATCCATAAGCTGATAATAAATAAACAAGAGGCCCAAGAGGGCCTGTGGACGCTCTACTGGCTATGTTAGACAGGCTCTTATAACATCAATGAAGCGAGAGACTGCCATTTACGCTTTTTTTTTGAAAGTTTTGGGCAAAATACAGCTTTTCAACTAAATCAAGGGCCATAACTGAAGAATCTGGAAAAGTTTGGTAAAGATCAGATGAAAAATGAAGGCCCTACCATATTAACAAGGCAAAATATAGCATTTTTAACTAAATCAAGAGCCATAACTCCTCTGTTACTGGTCCGAATGGTCCAACATAGAGTAAAAAAACAAAATTCACAAAAAAAATAATATTAATGAAAAAAAAATCACAAAAAAAAATCACAAAAAAAAAAAAAAAATACATAACTCCGCTGTAACTGATCCGATCTGTGTGTTTTTGAACTTGACCGAGCTTTTATTGACATTAACAATCTAATAAAGATTGGTAAAGATTGGATAAAAAATACAGTCTTAACGAGGCAAAATATAGCATTTTGCACTAAATCAAGGGCCATAACTCTGCTGTTACTGGTCTGATATGAATGGTTTTCGAACTTGTCCGAGCTTTCATCGATATTAACAATCTGATAAAGATTGGTAAAGATCAAATGATCAATGAAGCCCCTATCGTCTTAACGAGGCAAAATATAGCATATAAAAATATTAAACCTTTATCCCTTGTTGTTTCAGAGGAAAAGATTTTTGAACTTCTTCCGTATAACTCGATGCAAAACTTGATTCAACAAGGGCCCCTAAGCTCCCAATTAAAGGACAAGACAACAACGAATTGAATGTTGTTTAACGGCTCATCAACACATTACAGGTTATTTAGAGCCGCCCCAGAGAGAGGGGAAGGATACATAGGAATCCGGGAACCTGCCCTACTCTTATTATCGAATAGATTCCTATGGTTCTTTAACGTGCTCGGAGGATAGACCGATACACGGGACCGCCCGGTTTACGTCCCCATCCGACGGACGAGGCTAAGGAAAAGTGTCTTGCCCAAGAACACGCCGACGGAACACAGTGGCACCACGGAGGATTGAACCCGGGGCCTCCGGTTACAAATCCGCCGCGCTACCGACTGCGCCACGCCAGCCCCGAAAAACACACACTTGATAGAGGCCAACAACAGGAACATGTATATGATATTTAACTAGAATGGAATAAGTGGTAATATGTCGTTTGATGAATGTCCTTAAATTTGACCTAAGTTTAGCCATGGTGGCCATCATGGATGATTGTAGGCCCCAAAAACACAAATCTGAGGGGGACTAACCCAAAGATCATTATGATTAAGTTTAATCAAAATCCTTCAAGCGGTTTCAGAGAAGATGTCATTTATAATGTTTTCCTATACTAGCCTAGACTGGATGCCGGGGAGATAAAAAGACACCATCCTGTAGGCTCGACTGGAAATAAGATGTTGTTCCATCCATTCCAGGTGGGGACTTTTGTCGACTACCCACGTTAAATAAATGACCCTTTTTACCTTTTACTAACTATTGTAATAGTTACCCTCAACTATCAATGTTTTCAATAGTTTCCATAATTTGGTTAATTTTAATACATTTGTTTTTTGTTTTATCTCAGACAACTTTTCTGGTTCCTTCTTTCCACCAAACCTGTCAGAATAGTGTCTTTGTACCGTACTTAGGTAGGTGCAACTTTTTCAAATGTATTCATTAGATCATGCAGAAGACAGGTAGGAAATTTCATTGCTGTAGACCTAAATACTTAGTTATCAGCCATAACTACCTTTTTTCAAAGGGAAATAAGTATGAATCTGAGAGTTATTCAGTTAAGTATGAATCTGAGAGTTATGGGCCTTTTGTCAAATGTATTCATTAGCTCATCTAGATGTGTGAAAAGATTCATTGTTGAAGACCTAGTACCTAAAACAAGCAGATGGACAGACAGATAGACGGACAACGCCACAACATGATATGTCCCGTCTAAAGATGGTCACACCATCTACATTAAGGATATAGAATGTGTGAACTGTTTTTGCAAAATATACAATATTTTCAGATATCACTAACCATGTATCCTTGGCAACGTCAAACCAGAGGCTGTACTCATCATGTTTACTAATAACCTTGACCTTATCTCCCCTGGCAACAGGCAGGTGGTTGTATGGGTAATATATCGCCTGCATCCAGTGATCCCTCCACTGTTTCAAGTAAAATATGGCACGTATATATACACAAGTTAATGTGATACTGTCAGATATTTAATGACAAAAAAATAGACATAACGAGAATATTGAATTCTAGAGTGGAATGTTCAAACAAAGACCCAAAATTCTGTAAAAATTAGGCAGTCAAAAATGTGTGATGTAGAAGAACATAAGGTCATAAAGTTGTTATATGTATTTGAAGTTTGGGTACAATCCATTGGAAACTGTTTGAGAAATGCAAGTAATAAAAGATAGTTACGTGATGCGACATGACAGACATCATGATTCCTATAGAGCCCCCACTTCACTTTGCCAAAATTCTGCGAATTCCAAAATCGAACTAGCCAAATTTTAGCGAAATTGAAAATTAATGTGTTTTATTTTTGCGTCGCCATCCTATTCAATAACCCGGATCAATCGGTGTTTTTTCGTTAAATCACAACGTCTCCGTCATATGTAATAACCCAGAGTTTCGTTAAATCACGTCATGAAACCAGCACAGGATATTAAATCACCAATCGGTAATCAACTGATGCCGGTATATACTATTTATGCTGGTATGTACCAATATATTATTTCAATATAAACATAAAATCTTTCTAAATACTTAGTAACTAGTATATCAATAAAACTGATCTAGTTTGATATCTAGTAGCAGCCGATCATTTGTATTATTCCAATAATTACACGTGGACTGATTAATGCCCAGATATACCTGTGTAAACAGTTATACGAGTCCCTGCCTGTGCAGACGATGTGATTTAGCGATAATTCGTCTGTCAGGTAAACCTAATTGAATATATTTTTAGAAGGGATTTCCCGAGGGGTCAATTATCGGACTAAGGTATTATTTAAAATTGTAACCACTCCCCATTGACAGGTATGATTGCAGTGTGTCTCTTTCTCACCCTATGCGATAACGAAACATGTTCGTTTACAGTTGACATTTTAATCAAAGTAATGTCAAACAACAAACAAATAATACTAATCAATAACATTTTAATATTGCAAATTTTATATTGATATTAAATCGTCCACTATCAAACCAATGCATGCCAGATGGGTAGTTAAGGCCTTTGAAAAAATTCATTTGGAACGGAAAATGTTGATCAAGGCATTCAACAACTGGGGCATATTTGAACAAAGACTATTGACCATTTGTAATTACAATACGATAACTGCACATTTAATTTCAATTTGTTCACTGATTAAAGCTGTTTGGTCATTACCATTGTTTTCTTTATGCTTTGTAAAAATTACATTGACACCGGTTACAGGCTTCCATATGGCGGACGAAAAAAGGTTAGTTTTGTTTGAATTTCTCAACTTTTCGCCAAAACAAAGCCCAATATCTTCGCGAGGATTAATTTTAGCGAAACTTTAGAGGACGCTAAATTTATTGAGCCCCTTTTTTATTTTTTATTTAGTTATTCAAATTTGTTTTGCATCATATAGCATCAGGTTCACACAGAAGTAACTATTTTAGCACACACCTGCATATCAGCAGGTGTGGGGTGTGCCCAGCGTGGTGCGCAGCTCAGAATGATCTCCCCTTCCTCGTCCATCTCCAGGTCCCACCACATAAACACACCATCCACGTGACCATGATCTAGCATCCGACACTCGACTATGGATGTGTTGTCAAACGGGAGAGATGTCTTTCCAGTGAAGTCAAATCTGGAAGAACAAGTTACAATGCTTCAGATAAGCTTTAAGCACAGTGTGTATTGTACGCATGATACAAAAATGTATTACGTATCGACATTTACACATGCGTATTCTTAAAACAAGCAATAATGTAAAATGTTTACTCTTAGTCGTTACTATAAAACATATACATAATGTATAAATTTCCTCTTCCGCTTAATATATATTCATTATAGCTGTCTGTCTTTTTTAAATGACATTATTTGTGCCAAACAGCCGACTCCTTTTTTTTTCTTGCAAGCATCGACTAGTAACTGCTGGAGGCATTTGACTGTCATTCAGTACCTCAAATTTCAATAAGTATTGAGTATGATTGGGCTCACTTGATTTTTCTATTAAAGCTATTGAAGTGTGTACGCCGTAATGACGATTTTTTAATGCATTTTTGTACGCATTAAATTTATTATTTTTAATGCGTTTTTGATGAAAAAATATGCGCAATTACGCATATACGCGTCTTATCTGATGCACTGAAGTTAAATTAGAAAAAGGGTCCATGGGATACAGATGCCCCGCTCTGGATTGTGGACAGTAAGACAGCAGCATTGCTGAAGGGGACATAGTTTTTTTAGTAAAATGAGCCATAATATGGAGTCCGGGAATTTGCATTACATCACAGAAATTTCAGTTTAATCGCAGTTATATGAAGAAATATGTGATATACAGTTTTTTAAAATTTAAGATACTTTTCAAGACAAATAACTGTCTTAATTGATATGCTGTTGACCTTTCAAGCATTTAAATCATATATTTATCATCCATTTTCCAGGTGTCCATTACGGACATTTCCATGAGGGGTTGTTCAAAATACAAACTAAAAGTGATTTCTTTTAATGCAACCCTTGTAGGCTTACTTGTGTGAAATAAAAACGTGGTCATTTTATTTGTATTTATTAATTGCAGTTTTATTTCAGCAGCGGAAATATTATTATTTTCCAAAATAAAACCATGTAATGCGGCGTAACCAAATGTGTCCACCCAGTTACGTCGCAGAAAAAAGCATCATGACTCATGACCTTGACATCGATGCATCTTCGCACAGCGTGATAAAAACGTGATGGATCGTGTACTTTGATAATGTCTTAAACTGGTGGTTCTGGAAAACGTCGGTTTATAACGACATGGAAGTCAACTATCGGGTGCGAAAGTTATGTCTTTTTTGTTACATCGCAGTATTTTTATATAATTACCAAATACACTAAGCAACACCTCGGAAACGTGGTATTATCAATTCTATTTACGACATCAATAACTGTTTCACCTATTTTCAGTATTTTCGTGGCCCTTTTACGGTACATAGCAACATGACAGCATCAAGTATGATTGGGGTTAGACTTATCCAAAAAGATTACGTCGGCAACAAATCTCGGCATTCACTGGTCGCTAAGAATGTATCATAATACGTCCTTTAATTTAGCAAAGTGATCAGAGATGTATGAAAACCCTATGCAATTATTTAATTCACCAGAAATAACCTTTTATTTAGTATTGACTGAAGAAAGTCGTGTCCCGTATTACGTCCACTGCATATGACAACCGTCTACGGCGATAGACATGATGTATACGCAAAAATAATGTATTTGCATAAGTTAATATATAGACACTTTTGAATAGAAAACAATTTATAATAAATTAGGTGAGATGCATTGTGATTACTCAAACAATTTGTACAGTTTTTGGTGTCCTGTTACAGTATGTACAGGTTTTGGTGTCCTGTTACACAGTTTGTACAGGTTTTGGTGTCCTGTTACACAATTTGTGTCCAGTTACATCGCACTTGGTGTCTTGTTACACCATTCTTCAACAAGGTGTTAACTGATACATATTTAAATAAATAAACGATTCTGTATTTGAAACAATTCAAGTAAAGCTATTGATTCATGTAAATGGTCTAAATAAGTGAAAGCAACCAACTGGACTTTATAAGCATGCTTTATTATATGGAGTCCAGTGTTACTAACAATAAAACTTAAAACCCACACTACTTTGTATTTAAAGCTAGAAGTATTATGCCATTTCAAATATAATTGCTTTAGATATTGTTCTAACCTAATACAGCATAAAATTTGACAAACGCAAATCTTAAAAAAAGAGGACACCACAGTGTTTGTGATGTAACGCAAATTCCCAGACTCCATATTATGGCTCATATATCTTGATATGCAGCACAATAACCTAATGAAGGTTTATGTCAGCCAGGTTGGCAAACGTCAGGTATGAATGTGATATACTTTATATCTAAATATGTCTGCATGTTAAGTGTAAACCCAGATCATCCTGTGAGTGTAAACCCAGATCAGCCTGTGAGTACCCAGATCAGCCTGTGAGTTACTCACAGGCTGATCTGGGTTTACACTGGCTGCAAAGGCTGTTGTAGTAGCCCTTAACAGGCTAAGAGTTAATAAATATTATTGTTTGTCTCTTTGATATGGCGGTAATGCTTAACTGGAATCAAATATGTATGAAAAGGCCTAGGATGATCACAGTGACCTACTTTTGGTCCGACAGCCACATTTTCCCCATAGCCTAATGAAAAAACATTACCAAAATCAATGAAGTATCATGCTGACCTACTTTTGGCCAGAATTTTTAGTACTCATCTAGATAATTTATTTGAGTGTACAAAGTTTGAATAGAGTAGGGCTAAACATGACTTAGAAATGGAAATAATGAAAAAGGTGTGACAAACACACAGAGACCAAAGATAAACTATATATATGCCCCATGTGGTTCTAGGCACGTTAAATATAGAACAATAGAGGTACACCAAGCCTTACAAGCTCTCCATGATGAATACCTCCGCTTAAATTCAAAGTCAAAGCGCCATACTTCTGTAATAAATTAGGCAATCACAATGGACATAAGGTCATCAGTTGTTAGGCAAAAAAAAAGCATGTGTTTCCGGTGGCCCGACCAACCTTATTTTTAAGCGGCCGACCCTAAAACGATTTATAAAAAAGAAATTTTTAAAAAATATATATAAACAAGAGGTCAATGACCTTGGAGCTCTACTGATTGATTTTGATTTCAGGAAGTAGTCACTACAAACTTGTCTTTTGAAAATTTATTTTTAGCCTGAAATTTTGCAAGGATCAATTAGACATCAAGAGCAACATTCCTGTGAAGTTTCACGAAAATCCGTCAAGTAGTTTCAGAGGAGTAGTCGCTACAAGTTTTCATTATATAACTCTATGTAAACAAAGATGGCCGCTGGCAGCCATGTTTAACGCCGAATCAAAACAATTTTCGACAAGGACCAACATCATGTCATGCTGATCATTTTAGAAAAAGTCCCATATCAATTTCACTTAGAGTTTTCAAGAAGTAGTCGCTACAAACTTGTATTTTAAAAATCTATTTTTAGCTTTTGCGGCCATCTTGGATTTCACATCAACATGATTTTTTGCTAGGATCAACTAGACTTCATGGGCAACATTTCTGTTAAGTTTCATGAATATCCATCCAGTAGTTTCAGAGGAGTAGTCGCTACAAATAAAAGTTTACGAACAGACAGACAGACAGACGGACGACGGACGCCGCACCATGGCATAAGCTCTGCTGATCTCCGATCAGTTGAGCTAAAAATTAAATTTGTTCTGAACAATGAATTATCATAATATATCCAGGTAAACTGACATCACAGAGAAACTTTCAGTTGTATCATTAACTTGTATGGGATTTATGAGATAAATACATGTAGTATCTCACAATATATTGCTCCAAAAAAAAAAAAACAACTGGGAACAACTCAACTCAATTCAAAATAGTGTGAGAAATGCAATAAAAATGTGTTATGGGACTCGACATGATCGGACATGACAAAAATGTGTTATGGGTTGAGATGCGACGTGACGTTACGGACACGATTCCTATATAGCCCCCATTTTACTTTGCGAAAGCGGGGATATAATGACATAAGAGACCTAGACTATACACTTAATTTCTCTCTTAACATTTAACATTTACAGATATATTTATACTCCAAAGGGAGGGTCTTATAATAATCGCACCGGCCATCCGTCTGCTCATTTTGCCCGTCCAAAACAATCTTGTCTCAGTCATAACTTCGAAAGTTCTGTAGTGAATTTCATGAACCTCCAATCTGACGTTAATTACAACGAAAAGGTTGAATTAGGTCCTAACTTCACACATGAATTAGGTCCTAACTTCAAAGGTAAAGGTTACACTTGGAGGTCGAAGATCAAAAGAAGCTGAATTTCGGGGGTATTTGTTTCGACACTTATTGGTGATATTTCTTGTCGTACTATACTTATCAAAAATTGATGTTATACCTGAATACTCGAACTGGATTGGTCAGTCTGCTAAATGTATCTAACGGCAACTGGTCAAGTTGAAGGTCATGCAGTGAGGGTGCTCCTCCACAGCTGGAGATAGCCACAGGGGAGGTTACCCTATCTGCACCATCCACTACAATGTCATCTATCTGGTTCCACCGGTGTACGAGGTCAGAGGTCGCCAACTGGACATACATATTTCCCACTGCTGGTACCACAATGCAGTCTTTCTGGAATTAAAAAAAAAGAAGTATTTTTTTTAGATATACAGTATGAATAAAGGATTTATTGGTTTAAAATCTGTGAGATTCTATAAACAAGAGTGTCCATTTGACACAAAATACGCCCGTCGAAACTGGATCATTTGTAACTGTGATATTAGACGGATGGACAGACAATGCCGCAACATAATACAAACTCTGTTATTACCAGGGTGATTGGTCTTGTTTTTGAACTTATATACCATCAGAAAACAAGGCTAAAACAATGGGGGGTGGTGAGAGGGAGCAACATATATGTGTAAGAAGCTATGTGTAAGAAGCTATGTGGGTGGTGAGAGGGAGCAACATATATGTGTAAGAAGCTATGTGTAAGAAGCTATGTGGGTGGTGAGAGGGAGCAACATATATGTGTAAGAAGCTATGTGTAAGAAGCTATGTGGGTGGTGAGAGGGAGCAACATATATGTGTAAGAAGCTATGTGTAAGAAGCTATGTGTAAGAATTGACCAAAACAACACAGGAATATGTAAACAAAAAATTTATTAAATAAAAATATTCTAGTTTCGAGTGTGTGGTGGGGGCGGTGGTGGGGGGTGCAACATGTGTAAGAATTGACAAAAGCAACACAGAAATATGTAAAAAAATAATAGTTTCAAGTGGTGGGGGGGATGAGAGGCGGGGTGAGAGGCGGGGGTGGGGAGGGGTCAACACATTTGTGTAAGAATCGACCAAAACAACACACACAAAAAAGGGTGTGGAGGGGTGGGAGGGGAGTGGGGGCTGGGGGGGGGGGGGACTGGGTGGGGGGAGGAGGGAGCCCATCCCCCAATATGAGTGAAGTATGAATAAGATGCATAATGCTATAAGAAATCCCAAACCAAATTTATAGATATATACGTCCTTACATGCAAACCTAGATCTGCCTTTATTCTCATTTTATGGGCCATCACTATTTGGGTTCCATGGGAGCCCAGAAAAAGACAAAATTAATTACCCAACCGTTTACAACATACTATAAGGAAACCAATTCCAAAATTTAGTTCAGCTAGGACAAGAAATGCAAGAGATACTCGTCGGGGGCCACTTTCCGTCACTTATGTATTACATATACTAATTTTTCAGACAAATCTATGTATCCTGACAATTTTTACTCTATTTTCTATTAGGTTACCTCTTCCTGGAAATTTGATAACAAAGAATGTTGTTTGATATAAATTATCGAAGTGGCACGTGACCTTTTTATAAATAGACTGAAACTGAGAAATCATTTTGTTTACAAGCCCAGTTTCCGTCCTGTATTTTATCGAGTGATAGATTCAACTAGGTCAAGATACAGTAAACTTTTATCAATTAGAAACTTGTTTGCAAGTCTATTCAACAATTTCATTGTAAAAATGGTATGTTTGCATTGGTCCATCAGTCACATCGATCGTTTTAACAATCGCCTGGTAACGTCAATGTAAAACGTTCAACAACGACAATTTACAGTAGCTCTGTGTAAATCAAACAGATACAGGTTGTACGAGTTGCTTCTCTTCGGTTAAATTATATAAACAGGGTATATTTTAACTGCGTCCACTGAAGAGTGATAAAAATATGACGACATTTAACAGTGTTATTTTTTTAATAGTTTATTATGCGGCAGTATGCACGCGCATCCCCAACGCCATATATGGAAGTAAACACATTTTTCGGAGAAATCCTTTTTTTTTTTACCCCTTATTTACTTCGTGGTCCAATCTTCAGTTATAAACGTCTGACAACAAGTGACATCGCGAAAGTAATTTGCAGTGTAAATACGTTTTTTAAATGAGAATGACGGAAACTGGGCTTGGACGGAAACTGGCCTCTAACGAGTATAGACCTGTAAACACAGCTTACACGCAAAATTGTATGTGAAACAGACACATTTTAAGGGCTATCAGAATTTGGGTTCCATGGGAGCCCAGGGGTTACAGGAACCAAAATTACTTAAGCAGCCCTTTAGATAATGCTATAAGGAAGCTAATGGCCAAATATGATTGTGCTAGGGTAAGAATTGTAAGAGATATAGACTTGTAAACACAGCTTACACGCAAAATTTGATGTGAAATGGGACAGACACATTTTATGGGCTATCATAATTTGGGTTCCATGAACCAAAACTGCTTATGCAGCCCTTAAAATAATGCTATAAGGAAGCCCATGGTTAAATTTGGTTGTGCTAGGATAAGAAATGTAAGAGATATAGACTTGTAAACACAGCTTACACGCAAACCTTGATGTGGGACGCCAACGCCGACGTGATTACATAAGCTCTCTTATTCTTCGAATAGTCGAGCTAAAAAGGGGGAATTTCGATAATGTTAAAATAAAGAAGAAAGATAGTAGTTTTTTGTATATATGTATAAATTTGCAGTCTCTCATTTAATACTAAATTTACACCAAGCACATGTTTGATGGACATGTTATGGGTGATCAACTAAAACATTTGAGGGAATTTTTCTCAAAAAATATACGCCGAATATTTTGGGTAAAAAAAGCACTGGTATAAAATCTTTGGTATGACCCGGCCAGGACACACAGACTGACTGCAATAATACACAGATTATTACCTCCAATAACTCTCTGTGTGCGTGAGTAAATGTACCAATGCCTCCCTCTCCTATCAGTTCGGTGTCGAATACTTCTGTCACCAGAATGTTGGCTCGATGAGCCATATCCTTGCCTGTAATTATGATGTTGGTATTTTAGATATTATATTGTCCATATTAATTGTTAGTGAAAATTATTATTTTTTACTGTAATTTTTGGTGAAACTCATTCGGGATTCTATACACTCTTTAGTTAACATGGAAGACACCGAGATATTTTCATCGCTTCATGATACCTGAAAATTTTCATTTCATGAGCAGATGAAACAAGATCCAACACAACCTGCGCAGTCTTTCATATACACAAAGAAGAGAGACAGATGTATGTTATTCTACGATAAAATACAGCTATTCCATTACTTGCCCGCGTATATTTCATCCGATGGAAGCGCAATGTTACATGACCCATGCTCCCAAACCTTGCACATCTAAACCCATCACATGCATCAGTACATATAACATTAATAAGCATCTTGAACAAGCTGAGAACGTTTGACGTCATACAGCGCAAGCTATATGACGTAAGCAATGACTTAATAGTTTGTCACGTGACTACTAGTGTATTTAAACATATTGTAACGCGCAGAACTTTGCATACGGGGGCGCCCAGCGGAACAGCCTGCAAACATAGCAGCCTGATTACCTTGACCTCCGATATAATTTATTATTTCTTAAACATGATAATATTGTCATAGTTATTAAAACCACATATTCAATTGTTATTTTACAACCACTATATTTATCTAACATAGTGTGTTAAAGTACGCAATGCTGATTGGTTCTTGAATGAGTTTTAAATTCCTTTCAAGAACTCTTTACGTCACGTCCTTCAATGGACGTTATTTTAAACGATTTTAACCATCAGCAAACATCCAAAACAACAATAATTTTTGTTAAAATACATGTATTTAAAAGCAACGTTCAACCAATATGTTGAAATTGTTAAAAACAGGATAAAGCTGTATATTTTCTTTGTTTAGTGTTGTGAGATGGGTATACAATGTAAGTTATGAGAATTTGTTTGTAATATGTTCAATCTGTCAATAATGTGTGTATTAAATACATAAAAATCCATGTCAGAAAAGAAATAAAATATTTCCAGCCGGTTTACATTGTGTGAGATCCAAACCTGGTGTTTGGGACTTGAAGCACATCGTAACTGTGAGCCTACGGCTCTTGTTATCGATGATCTTCAAGTCCCGCCCACCAGGTATTGATCTGGGACAATATAAATCCGCTGGCAATATTTTATTTCTTAAATGCAATATACATTAGTGCTGCATGGTATTATCGGTGTATTGTGATATGGACCACAAAATAATATGTACTGTGATATTTTTTAGCATACCGGTTCTTTTTCTACACATGTTTTGATTATTAAAAGTAAATCGTAATCTGCGACTATGATCTATTGTTAACTTCATATGATTCCTGTGTTCGTAATACGTACTTCCAATAATATCTGGTGTTCGATTATCGTAATGTGCACGTATGTAGTTCTGGGTACCACGTACTCAGACGAGCATGGCCGATTCAAGTGATTGAGAAATGTTAAAAAGAAAAGAGCAAAATCGGGTATTTAGGATCACTTTGTGCTTAAAAGTTTTAATAAGGGTGCTACAATAGCAGGCAATGTTGCAGTTTGTAAATTAATACAAATTCACAACAGAAAGTGGACACTGTCAACATCGGAACTGCCATGCGTAATGTTTCTCATTCACAAGCACAACCAACATTGTATCATGTTATGTCTTCTGCATCAAAATACATCGGTAAATCGGCTACGTCTATTGAAATTATCAATGCACTTGCACAAGAAAATATAATAATGATACGTATCGCAATACAGTCTCTTATATCGTAATATATCGCGATACGTTTTTTGGATGCAATACCCAGCACTTAATTATACATGTACCATGTATGTATGTACAAAAACTATTCATACCTTGTCCAACTTTGACATCCGTGGAGCGTTTAGGAATAAGTTTAATCTTGTCACCATATCCATTCTTCATGATTATTTTCTGGGCACACTCGGCCATTGGTTTGAAAGCCTGGAAACGACACATTTATTATAGACTGATATAGTTCACCTATGAAAATTTGTTGGTTTAATTGCTGTCTCAATATACCATTCATGAATAGGCTCTATCTAGAAAAAAATTATAGTAATTCTGTAGTGGCCTATATAATTATATTTATGTTTTGCTTCTACTTTTTACTTTTTTTTTGAATATATTTTCTTTTATTTCATAAGAATATAGCTTTCTTCATGAACAAATTAAAAGTTCCATCTACCTACCCACTTCTAAAACCCTGAGTCGGAAACAGCAAACAAATAACGCTTGGAAGTTCCTATTCTGCCATCAACAGGCAACTTCTACAACAGATGTACACCGTTTGAAAACCTACTGATGATGAGGTATATATATATATAACTTTTATATTTTAAGAATCCAAACTCTATAGCCACAACATAAATAGCTTTCACCAGCTACACCAGACAAACCCCGAAACTGGAACGTCGAATTAAGAGTTACCGACTCAAAACTCAATTTGCGCATATTCAATCACGGGTATTTTAAGAACCCGTGAATGAACCTATACTTTTAATCAGCACATATACATTATTATATGACCTGAAAACCTGGATAGAGTTTCGATAAATGGCTTAATAGTTTGTAGTGTAATTTGCCGTTATTTGCAGGGCCTTTTTACCAGTTTTGTGAAAGGGGCCTTTAGGCCTAAATTGGGGAAAAAAATCCATGAATGGGGAATGAAATTTCCTGAGTTAAGTTTAAAAAATGGGGAAAACTGCATGATTTTAAAAGAAATTTGATGGGGAAGGGGCCTTATACAGGCTGCTGCAAAGAAGGGTAAAAAGTCCCTGAATTGGCAGGTTAGTTTCTTCAAGAAACAACACATTAGTTGGTGAGGTGGAATCATTTGTCACAGTAAAGTGTTTCTCACAAAATCAATGCAGAGGTATAATAAGAAGGAGAAAGTGACAATATTGGTGTACCTACCTCGCAGGCATGAACTGTGTCAGCGCCCAGTCTGGCGGCCATCATGGACAGTAAACCAGTCCCAGTTCCAATGTCAAGGACATGTACAGGCTGCTTCTGTTGTCGTAGCTTGGCAACCGCTTTCTCGAGAGCTTTATAATATAACTGATTCTGATGAAGTAAAAAAGAAAGTAAAAGGTAAACTGTAAGAAAAATGTGAATATCCTTAACTGATATGCAAGAAAACATAGGTAGACACACAGAAACTATTCAGAAATAAAACGTCAATGCTTTAAATTTATAGGAAAAAAAATATGCTACTACATATCCTGATTTTTCATTTACTTAGGTTGTGCCTAGATGATTATAAGCTGTATGATTATTTGCGAGTGTCAAATACCTGGTAATTAAACCTTAACCCGCTAAGCATGACTATAACAGCCTTTGCGTCCATTGTAAACTCAGATCAACCTGTGAGTAACTCGCAGACTGATCAGGGTTTACAATGTCTGGCTGCTGATCAGTCATTTGTCACATAAATGGAACGGTCGTAATTCAAAGAAGCAACAGTCCATTATATATATGTAGCAGGTTAAGGGTTAGGATGAAGTTATATAGTTGTCCCAACTCAGTGGAGATGTGTGTAAACAGATATTATGTTTAGAAGCATGTTATTACCTCTCGTCAAAATCAATTTGTTTGCTTGTTTGTTTGTATGGTGTTTTACGTCATTTTCAACACATGTAAAGTTATATATGACGGTCGATTTGTCCTTTTTTGTAGTGACAAGAAAGAATGTTTGCTTCACTCGCAAGGGGTCATGAGTTCAAAATCCCTGCTGACGTCTTATTTCGTCTCATCCTATTTTGCCAGGCCAGTTACACCTAGGTCCTCTAGTCAGCACTACAATAATACTTGAGCAGTGGATGCTTAAGTCTGATTTTCCTCTTACCAGTTCTTTTTTCTTTTTCCCCCCACTTCTTTTTTTTTTGGCCACTTCTGCCATTCACTAATTTTGTTTTAGCTTTTTTGACCCATCACCACTACCCTCACATTCTAATCTTTCGGACTCCCACTTCACCTGTTTCTGACACTTTTTCTCACGTCCTATGCATCCGTGACACCCCTCACTACCACTTACTGTTTTTAAGCCATCAATAATTTAATCTTCGTCACCAATATAATTAAAATACATTCATGTTAGGTTAAGACTTTCTCACTTGTAGCACTGTCAACGAAATTCCCTAATGTACTTGCACGGGTGTAAATTGTTTAATTCAAAATAAAACCTGTCAGAATAAATGGTGTACTCTGACTACCAGTTATTGAAAGTTAGAGTATGGCAGACAGCTGAAATGGACATGCTACAAAACAAACAGAGTATAGTCTCATCTCGTTGGTTGATTTAAACATCTTGATGGGCTTGCCCATCTCAATGTTTAAATCAACCAACGAGATGAGATCATACTCTATCTTATATATTACTTAGACAGCAATTTGCCTTAGAGTTGTGTCTAAATTTATATTCTACATTTTCTGTAATCCACTGGGCACTGGTGGTACAACTACACAAATTATGTAATAGATAGAGTCTGGTATCAGCGAGTTGGCTTATTTAAACACCGAGATGGGCGTAGCCCATCGAGACGTTTAAATAACCAACGAGCTGAGACAGACTCTATCTTTTTTGTAGCATGGTGTACTTAGTAACACTGTGACGTCATAGTGACCGTACTCTAAATTCCAATATCCGGTAGTTGTAATACGGCATAGCCACGCCCCTTTAGTTACCCTAAATTAAACGATTTAAATTAATGCTCTGCAATCATCAAAGGAAATGTCGCCGACCATGCTACAATACTGAATTACAGAATTACACAGGAAAAGTGTAAAACATTTAGGTAAGCCATATGATTTGCCTGGAAAGTCATATGATACTTTCAAAGTTGAATGTTTTTCTTTCATGTAAACAATGCAATGCTAATAAACTATTAAACTAATCAATAAAATGCATGTTAAACAATGGTCTTCTGGTTTACATTGTCCTATTATTTGTAACAGGAAAGTGTAATTTAATTGCCTGGGGCGGTCTTATATCGAGGTCAGGGCTTTTTTCCCTTCATAAACAGGGGCTGATATTCGGCCCCTTCCCCTAGCAAAACAGACTACTTTTTCCCCTCTTTGGCTGAGAAAATTTCACTAAAAAAATATATAATCTTTTGCCTAACATTATTTCCCCCTCTAACTTTCTCAACATTTATATGATGTTTTGGATACATTTATAGAAGACAGTTTATCTAAAATATACCTCTTTTGCATATTTGCACACCCAAGTCTTCAATTTCTGCCTATTACACTGTTCCCCCTATATCTCGAAATTGCATTATTTTTTCCCCCTTTAACTCGAAAATCACGTTTTTTCCCCCTGTTGAAGGGCCTAGACCTCTTTCCCTATTTCCGAAAAAAAGTCCTAGAGGTAAATTATGAACATCACAGAGAAACGCTCACGTTGTTACTGTATGTGATAAATAGAATCTCACAATATCTAGCTCAAAAGAAAAAATGTCTACCAACATACCCTATTTTTTTTGAGCATGCAATAGGATTAGGAAACACACCTATTGCAATAGGAAACACATCTATTGCAATAGGAAACACATCTATTGCAAACACACCTATTTTTCTTTTTGGCCTTAAGTAGATACTGATATGTATTGCACTGTGTACTTGTAATCAACTTCAATAAAACTCACCCTTTCAGTATCGTGTAACATATCCGCATAGGATGACCTGAAATGTAAAAATGACCATTATAAGAAGGTTCAATTATTTTTGGGTTGTGCATCTAGAAATATCTGTGCCACAATTAATATGTATCATATTATTTTGATTATCAAAACAATGCATACCATGACTGTAAGACTTAAGTATTGCCTGAAAAATTAACCCTTAATTGCTACATATTTATATAACGGACTGTTCTTTCTTTGAATCAAGACCATTCCTTTTATGTGACAAGTTTTTTTGGGGGGAAAATGACTTATCAGCAGCTGGACATTGTAAACCCTGATCAGCCTGCGAGTCACTCGCAGGCTGATCTGTGTTTACAATGATCAGAGTAACTCGCAGGCTGATCTGTTTACAATGGACGCAAAGGCTATTGTAGTCGTGCTTAGCGGGTTAAGGGTTAAAGGCAATATGTATTGTGATTTTTAGTTTGAACACTTTGTGATACATCACATTCATTGTTTGAATCTTGTGTTATAATTCAGAGCAATTTCATCAAGAAGATAATAAGATGGTTCTGGTAGTACTCAAAGAAGTGACCCGACTGGATGATATTTTAATGGTAAAAACACACGTAATCAGAAACCGAAAATCGTCCAGTCGGGTCACTTCTTTGAATACAACGGGAAGTAAACATAAGTAGGAAATATTGTAATGGTAGCAATCGGCAATTTTACTATAAAAATTTCTACTAATTCAGTGGCTTTTTTGTACGAACTGTGAATATACTGTGATAAATCAGACCTAACCAATGGTGTAAAGGATTTGAATCAATTCGTTAATCCAGGGTCATTGAAATATCCTGGCGTTACCAGTTCTCGATGGTCTAAGCGATCGCCAATATAAAACGAACACAAACACGCATGTATAAACCTGTCTCTATTTTCCTCCAGTGATAATCCAATTCAGTTGCATCAAAACAGCAAAATTTTCAATAGAGTTTGCATCATTTCAATTTCCCCATTTTTAAATGTAATTTGTCAGTCAAAATTAGATCAGTTGAAAACATGACTCCAGTTCTCGAGCTAGTTTTGAAAAACAGCCTAATGCCGTCACAACCGATTTTTTTCCCAAAAAAAAGGCCACCATTAAAAAATTGTTTGTTTGCAGTTTCCGACCCATGGCTTTTAGGGGTGGGTCGGTAGGTAGGGATATATATATTTTTTTTAAACATTTTTATTATTAACGCATGCTCATCGACGGCATGCAAATATCATGTGCTTCACTATTATTATCCATAGAGCTTTTTTTTAAAAAGGGTTTAGTTAAATATAAACAGAACATGCAAGAAAAAAAACTTGAAAAAAAAAAAAAAAAAAAAAAAAAAATATATATATATAAAAAAAAAATTGTTTGGGTCGGCGGATTTGCCGTGGGTCGGTCGCAAACAAACAAACAATATTTTAATTTAGGCCTAAGGTGTCTAATACGGGACACAAATATAATTATACTGTCTTGTCACTATTTTTGTGTGTGACAAAACGAAACTGTTTTCTGTACAGGGTGAATCAATTGTTTGATATATATGACAAAATATCTCATTCTATAAAAAATTCTCACGCAAACGTTTATAGAATGAGATATTTTGACATATCAAACATGATACTTGAGGATACATTGATATACCCTGGCCTGGTTAAATTATAATTTACCCGACAGATACAGATTTCGAAACGAGGTTGGTCAACTTGGTGTCAAACAAGCTACCATGTGTTATATCGTATTTTTTTATAATATTTGCGGCTCAAGTGCCAGTGGATCGGGCAAATGCTGTCAACTACGGGGTCGCCCTTCATATAAAATTAAAAGTCTTCTAACCTGGCTATTTCTTGCTGGTAGTCATAGTTTTCTTCATGGAAATCCCACTCAATCTTTCCTGTGATTCTGTTCACTTGTGATACAAACGTACTCATTCTCAGCTTTGATCTTACACCTCTCAATTTATACAAAATGCCGAAAACCCTAAATGAAAATTGCATAAATTCACGTGTCTGTGGGCGCTGCCATTTTTATTCAGTACATCATCAAACTGCGGCTCCCGCAAAACTATCTCCGGGAATGCAGCCCGATGTGCGGCTCCTCATTAAACGGTTATTGACAGCACCATGGGTTAATAAACACATACTATGTATTAAGACCATGCTATTTAAAATTTAAAAACAATTCAATACTTCTAACATGAAGACTTTTAATAAAAAAATATTGTTTTTATCTCTAATCAGGGTTTTTATACTATAACCCACAGACCTAATAACAAATTTATTAAAGGGAACGTAGTGACACAGGCGCATAATCTTGATTATTGAGAGTTTTGAAAACCTTGGAAAAAGGTGTAAGAATGATAGATAAAAAAGATATGACTGTTTGAAGGCTGTTTTAAAACCAATACAGCCATTTTGATAACTATGACGTCATAGTTCCAAATTACCATGTATTGCATACTGGTAATTAATATCATTAAATCACTGCAAATGAATGCAAACTCCTTTACTGGCCATATAATGCATTATAACACTTATTCTAATACACCCGCACTATATAGCCTAGTTTAAAATATCTCGTTTTATTCACAGACATATTTGTTATTAGGTCTGTGTTTTATTGTATACTTTTATATTGTTGTAGTGACAATATTCGAAAAAGTCGCTTAGTTAAGGAGTTAGCTGGGACCAGCTAGAAAATGGGCTTATTATACATCAAATTAAAGGTAATTATGTGTACTAAACGATCCCACCTAAATTACTTGCACAAAGTGGTACACTTTTTTTAAAATGGCGCCTGAACACCACAACCCATAAATAACAAATTTCAGCAAAATATTAGCTACCGACTAAAATTATAAGTTTCAGAGAAATGATAGCTCATTTTTCGATAACAAATGTATATAAACATCTTCCTACGTATTTAAAATAACTGTGTATGCTGTATTTCATGTTTAACTAAAAATTATTTCTTAAATATAAGGAATAATACTATACTTAAAAATATCGATTTTTTTTTTAAAATAGGACAATTATATTTTGTTTAATACATGTTCACGTGAAATTAATTAATCAATTCATTTTAGTTTAATAAAAAATGTAATAAAATATGTAAGAACAGATTTACTACAAAAGAAATAATATAAAACGCATAAACTTTCTCAAACTATGACAAAACTTTTCCTACTCCGATTTTTATATTTTAATGCTTAAACATGTATGCTACTAATCATATGAAAGTCTTTTGTTGTTGCTTTAAAGTTACTGTTATATTATGCAATATATTGATACTATACATGATTTCAAATATCAAACACATATTTTAAAATATGTATGGTTATCCAAAATGATTTTAAACTGTATATAAAGGGAGATAATTAATCGATGGCGTTGTACTAATCTTATTAGTTTCTTAATAAATATATAAATTATTCACTTTTTAATTAGCTTTATTCATTATTCTGTACAATACATACATGAACCACTCTGATTTTAATGTTGGAAAGATACTGTACTACTCTTTTTTTTGCTGCGATCAAGACGGTTGTATAATTATATAAGTTTAAGAATGTACTATGCACAGCCGATCACTTGCGATGTTCACAACTCGCACTTTTTTTCCCGCAATTCAAAGTACTAATTGATTGTGTATTGTTCTTGCCTTATACCTGCATGTAAAATAGTTAAAAAAGTATGTCCATTACCAATGGTGGATTCTTCTTCACTAGTGAGAATCCATTTCACTTGCGAAGACAAATATAGTTTTTGGAAGGTTGCTTTTCTTTGATATAGTTTTTGGAAGGTTGCCTTTCTTCGACAGGATACAGTCTACCACCGAAAATTAGGTATATGACTTTGGCTCAAAGAAGCTAATCAATCTTATGAATTAATTCCGTTTCTGTGCCTGTTAAAGCAAACAGTAGATGACAATAGTAGATACATTTCACTCGTTATCAAGTGTGTGCTTTCAAACGAAAGATGGTGACGACAGTACCTCTATTTTAATTCCAAGAAATAAGGAACAGTCAAGTAAAATTTCGCATGAAAATAAGCTATACATGTATTAATAACTACAATTACCTTTTAAACGTCTACTACAAGACCAGTCTCACCAAGATACTTTTCGCTTTAGTAATTAATTTTGAAAATAATATCAAATACTTCACGTGAGTTTTCCTGAGGTCTATGCCTTGCCGAAACATGTTCAACACTGCAGTTGTTGATATGACATCTGATCAAAATATATATTGTTGGCCTTTTTTCCAGTTCATTGCATTGTATGCTCCCATCATAAATCTATACAAGTCCAACTGATATGTCCACCCTATACTGTTTTCAAATATTTGGAGTTACTGAAATCACATGACAAGATAGAAATAATAAAACTTTCGTTATATGTTAAAGAATCAATTATATTAAGAAACGCATTATTAACTATTGAAAGGTAGTTACTTAGTTCAACCTCCTACTCTTATTTACTATACTACATAATAATAATAATAATAATAATGAAATGATAAATTATACCATTTGTATATATTTCACCATTGAAATCACATGACAAAAAATAATAAAACTTTTGTTATATGTTAAAGAATCAATTGTATTAAGAAACGCTTTATTAACTATTGAAAGGTAGTTACTTAGTTCAACCTCCTACTCTTATTTACTATACTACATAATAATAATAATAACAATAATAATGAAATGATTAATTATACCATTTGTATATATTTCATCATTTACTTGTATATATACGTTGACATCATATATGCTAATATGTATGTATTGTAGACGATGTACTTTGTACAAGTCTGAATAAAAAGTCTGTCTGTCTGTCTGTCCTATACACGTCTATCAAGTATTGTCAGGCAAAGACAAACATATTCAGACGATGGACCAGCAATTGATGCAGTTGCACAGCAAGTGAACTCAGGTCTAACTCCACAGAACTCCATTCACATTGTGTTTGACTAACAGATAGGAAGGGTATAAGGTGACGCTAGGCTAATAGATTTGCTTACATACTCTAATGTATATGCTTCTTCTACAGTTGAGAGTATGTTGGCTGGAAAGAGTACCACAGATGTGCTCTTGGGCTAATTTAGTTTAATAATATTTTATTGCAGATATGTTACAATACATCAATTCAACACCACAATATTCATAGAAACATATGCAAATGGATTGAACTACAAGTTATTACAAAATTAGTTACAGTTCTCTCCATTGTGGCTGAAAAAGTGTATATGATTATCGGTTTGAAATTGTAACAATATATTTAAATATAAATTTGATAAGGAAAAACGAAGAAAAAAATAATAAAAAAATCCAAAAAAGTAAACTCTGCCGTGCCATTCTACCCCCACGCAATCTCCACCGAAATATCACCACAATATCCCCGTTCAGGCTGATAGAAACATAGCGACAGTAGATATAGACAAATTACAACGCTATATTGATACAAAGTTAAGGATTTTGGAATCGTTTAGTGTTTTTAATATAGTTTTGAACTTGAGTAAATAGAATATGATTTTCCTCGTATTTTAGTTGGTCGATGCCGTATAAAAGTTTGTGAGTACTTAAAGGATGAAATATACGAGTGTCTAAAAATAATTGCCGTCTTTCATTTCTAAAATTTACACATCTAAACAAATAATGCTCAACATCTTCAAAACCATCACCACACATACAATTGGGATTATCCCTCAAATGATTAAGAAAGAGATCAGCGTTTAAATTGCTGCAGTTGTTTCGCAAACGCGCATGTAGAACTGAAAGGTATCTATCACCCAGTATATAGTATTGGGGTACTATCGGTGGTTTAAAGTAATTGTTAAGTCTAGTTTTAAAACTCGAAAGGGATGGTGCTTCGCGAATATTAATATCAAGTTCATTCCAAAGTTTTAGAGATGACAGTAAGACTGATCTCGAAAACAGTTCTGTTCTTCTAGGTAAAGTAACGAAGTTGGAACTGTTTCTCAAGTTGTAAGGATTCGATTCCGAAACAGTTGCAGGGAATATTCCATTCAAGTAACTCGGTAGATCTCCATTTGTAAACTTAAAGGTCAATATCAACTTTTGGATATGTCTTCGGTCGGCCAGAGAGACCCAACCAATTTCAGTTAACAATTTTTGTATAGAGACAGAACGAGTCAGGCCAGTAACTATTCGCGCGGCTTCATATTGTATTTTTTCTAAGTTATCTTTTTCATAATTTGTACAACTATCCCATACTATAGACGCGTATTCTAAAATAGGGCGAAGGTAAGATTTATATATTTGATTAAGCGTTTGGCGTTTTAATTTAAATTTCATTAATTTCATTGAACCTAATACCTTAGACGCAGATATTACAATATTTGAAATATGTTGATGCCAGGACCCATCATGACTAAGGGTTACTCCTAGATGTTTATGATGGTCAACAAAGTTAAGTTGTGTATTTTCAAATAACAAAGACGGACGGTTTCTGTTTGCAAATGAAAAGAAGATAACTTCAGTTTTAGATGGATTAAAATTTACTAGCCATTGCTTTGACCAATTCGATATTTTACACAGGTCCTCATTAATTGTAGTTTCCATATAATCTAAGTCGGATGTAGATACCGAAATAGAACTGTCATCAGCAAATAGCCTTGTCGTACTAAGCAATGCATCAGCTATATCGTTTATATAAATTAAAAACAATAATGGTCCTAGAACAGACCCTTGGGGTACGCCGGCATTTGGAGTTTTTATTTCAGAAAAGGTCGAACCAACGAAAACTCTTTGTTTACGATCAGTTATATCATTATTTATCCAATTAATAAGGTTGCCTGTAATGCCATGTTGTCGGAGTTTAAAAATTAAAGCTGAGTGCCAGATGCGATCGAAAGCTTTGGATATATCAAAAAATACCATACATGTAAATTTGTTTTCATCAATCGCTTTGCATATTTGATTATAAATATCAATTAGTTGATAAACTGTTGAGTGACCAGGTAAGAAACCAGACTGGTTTTTAAATATTAAATTATTGGTAAGCAAAAAGTTAAAAATATGTTTGAATATCACGCGTTCCATAACTTTGCCAACGCAACTAATTAACGATATTGGTCTATAGTTTGAAGGTGAATCTTTATCACCTGATTTAAAAAGTGGCATAACATTAGCTAATTTCCAGCATTGTGGAAAGATATTCTCTTGAATTGAACGATTAAACAGAATACACAGGGGGCGACATATTGTTTTTGAAGTTTCTTTCAGGACTCTATGACTTATTTCATCTGGTCCACTAGCTTTATTTATCACTAAAGTTGATAGGATATCAGAAATTTCATTTTCAGTAATATTAATATCATTGATAGTATTGATCGTCTTAGGTATAAATTGTGGTAGAATGGCATTGGTGTCGTCAACAGTTGATACTGATGTAAAAAAGTCATTTAATACATTTGCCTTTGCTTCGTCAGATACAGAATATAAACCATCGTTGTTCTTTAAAGGTGGTATGACGTTACAACTGTTGGCGTTTTCTTTAATTAACATTTTGATTATTTTCCAATACTGTCGAGGATTTGCAGAATTCATATCACTTAGAGAAAATTCAAGTTGATTAAAAAATATTTCTTTAGCATGCTTTTTCATATTATTAACTTTATTTCGAAGGTCTTTATATAAGCGCCAATCTGATTGATTGCCTGTACGTAAAGCTATTGATCTTTTTCTATCGCGTTTACGAGATGCAAGTCGAATTTCTGAATTATACCAAAGCTTATCATTTGGACGAATTGTGACGAAACTAGTTGGAATGCATTCCTTCATGAGATCGGTGAGTTTATTAATAAAACTATTTGCAGCGATATCTACAAAATCTGTATGCAAAAAAGTCCAGTCTGTTGTTCTCATTAAATTATTCAACTTTTCAAAATCAGCACGTTTGTAATTCCAGACTCTTCTTTGAAACGGTATATTTATACAAAGTTCGCTTTTAATGAAAGCATATGTACTATAATGATCACTGATAAGATTTGCTGTTTGATAAACGCCAGAATCATAAGAAGTTAAATGATTAGAGATAGCGATTGGATCTATTAAAGTGCTTGAAGTGTTAGTTACACGGGTAGGATCTTTAATTATATTTATCATATTATTAAGAGTAAGTATATCTCGAAATTTATGATGTGACAGGTTTAATTGGTCTTCATTAATGTGAGATATACATTAATAATCCGCCGGAATGAGATGTATTATCCTTACATAACATCAAAAGTTTCTAAATGTAATATTTCGTTTCCAATATCAGTCGATAGATGAGTTTCAGTAAAACACAATATATCAAAATCCACGAAGTTGTCTTTGATATAGTCCAATTTGTTTCTAATACTACGAATATTTTGATGTATTATTGAAAAGCATTGCCTTGTGTCATAACTTGGGCCCGGATTCAGTTCTACATCTCCTGATAATATAATTAAAGTACCCATAGTTAAGAAAAAGTAAATATTTTGCATAATATCGCATGTTGAAAAAAAAATCGGATTAGATTTATATTCATAATTATTTTTCTCCGATAATGAATTAAAAGTGTGGCATACAAATAATACGGCGATGAATGCAATATAAGGATACGCAGCCTTTAAATAAAAACGAGCAATTAATTGAGTTACTCTTATTAAACAATGAATGAAGTACATAATTATATCTAATGTCATGTTAAGAGGATGCATAAAGCACGTACACGATTTTAGGTTTCGCTGTCGCCTGTTATTATAAAGTCCAATAGTCGCTCTCCACGAGTTTAGGTCATTACCCATGGGGATAAATTATAAAGTCAAATATAATGAAGAGCGACAATCGGACCAACTGGCATGTGAGTTGGTGTGATATACAGGAATATACGAGAAGATATGGTGAACAAACATGGGGGCGCGGCAGGCACGGGAGGACACAAATAAACAATATTAAAAGCATTTGCTTTTACACTGAGAAAAGAAAAAACAAACAAACAAAAAAAACTGCATCCTAGAACGAGAAAATTGGATTACAAAACAAAAGAAAATATATATCAACTTACGTTAAATAGTGCTTTAATTTTTTCTTACAATATTGAAATCAAAATTCAAAAACAAATTCTAATTGGTTTCATCAATGCAATTACATAGGAAACATAATTGCGTCATTTTATAAATATCCAAGACCACCATAATAAATAGTAGTGTGACTAATATACACACAAAAAAAAAACACACAACAAGAACACACAATACAATAATTGTGAAAGTTGCTATTCGCAATAGCATATAAAAATCCTATGCCACCATTCATAAATACAGCGAATACATATCATTTCCATGACCATCATTAATAAGTAGTATATTATTATAGAAGTCAAAGAAGTAAGTGATAGCATCATCTCAGCTGGTTAATTTGACCCTAAAAAAAGCCACACTGTTTTATAATACAAAATAATATGGGTCAATAGTTACAAATACCTGTGCATATAGTCACTAGAAAAAAAAATCCAGTTCAAACATTATAATATACAATACCTAAAACTGTTGGAGAGAAATACCCCAGTGATTTATATCTTGACATATAATTATGAAATAAGCCATGTTTATTAAAATTAAACTCAGCATAACAACGTTTATAATACATTTAAAGAACAGTTTCGTAAATCGCTCGGGCCCAGTTTGAGTAATAATACATATACACATTTACATGACATAATATAGGCCAAATCAACGCCATAGTAATGATACTCGTGCGATCAACACTTATACTTCAGTACTAATTTAGATCAACAACGGTAAAAAGTAAACCAGATATTAGGCACGTGCAATATAGTCACGTGTGGTACAAGCTAGTATGATCATGCTATTAGGCATAAGGATTATATACAGCAAGTCATTTCGTAACATAAACACATGTCTGGGTAATTGATATCCAGCGTATATCATTTACATTTATATGTATATATTTTTTTTTTAAGTGTTAGATTTAGAAAACAAAACAAAGAAACAACACATACTGGACAGTATTACTATTTACCAAACAGTTCACTGGATACTAGCGTATATTCATTAATGGATTTAAACACACACTTGGGCTCTTGGGCTAACACCAACATATGAAGCGTTAATGACGGTGCTTCTTGTGTCGTTATTTTGTCTTTTTTGTTTTTTGACACGTTTTGACAGATTAGAGAAACACTTTATAATGGTTCAGATAAAGCATCCATTGATTCAGCAGATGACTCCACGCAATTGAAATTGCCATATCAGGTAATATCGCCCAGGACATCTCAGAACTTGGTGCTTACGGTTTTTCAAAGTCGGCAACATTCAAGTTCTTAATTATGTTTCTGGAAACAGTTGATTTTAACCAGCATTAGGGCGGAAAGATCGGGTGATTGGATATTACATCTCGCGACGCAGGCAAGTATGCTGCTTTATTTCGTCAGCATAAAACATTCTAACTACGCATATAGTTACCTGTATACCTTTGGAAATGCTCGTAGATATAATAGAAAACATGTGAAACATTGTTTTTTACGAGGCCAGTTTACCTTTCGACACTGCGATAATGGAACATTTATCGGTACCTGGAGCAACAAATCACTATTTGTGACTCTAAACGTGCATTTTTTCCTACAGTTCTTGACCGACCGGTTGCGACTGTGTTTGATCATTTTATGTAATTGGAAATAAAACAATTATCAAGGTGATGAAGGTAAATAGTGCTTCTAGCTTCAAAAATAGACTAGCAATTAAAGATGACTCAGGCTATGACAGGGCTTTTGAAACAGGTCTTTAGCAGCCATTTTCGTAAGACCCAAAGGGACACTGTGCGCAGTGTTTCACCATAGTTTAGATAAACTATGAATGAAGTTGTCGGATTAAAATTTATCTGTTTAGCAAAGCTTCCACCATGATGTGAATGCAATTTTAAGCTCCCTGTAAGACCTGCATCGACTCCAGCAACACTAAGGATGAATGTCGATAATTCAAAACAAGAACCTGAGTTCCTTGTTAGACAGGGATGAGAAATGAGTGATAACGGAAAGAAAAAGACGTATTTTTTGGGAGAAATGGCATCAGATCTTCTCGTAAAGCATCATGCATTTGCAGCTGTAAACGGTCATGTTCCACAGCTTCATACGTTTGCATAAGAAACAACATGTCATTCATGATAACCGCATTTTTTGGAAGAAATCGGATATATTGTTTTTGAAGCAGTCCGTCTGTCACTCTGTCAGCCCGTCTTTCACGACCTTGTGGATTTGAACGGTTCGAGATATTAAAAATCCGTCTTTACAGAAATTTTGATTAGGTCAAAAGGTTTTCATTTAAGATAAAGAAATATAAAAAGATCGGACAGGGAAAGTAGCATTCAATAAGATAAGTCTGCTACTTGTATCTCTTGTTTATGATTCTTGCTTCCAAGAGATCCCATGTTCAGTATTTATTGACATTGACACTAGCATTTATTTAGTACTTTTAGTGTGGCGGCCGTAAAAAGACTACATCTTAGTAGTGTTATTACTTACTGATCCTTTGGGATCATCAAGCCCAATCTTTGTGACTTTAAAGTGGAATATCGCTTAAATCAGTGTTAGGAGGCGTGAGAGGTGTTGCACTTTACATTACCTCTCATGAACAGAATCAATAAAACCGAGTCTGCTATCTGTATCTCTTGTTTGTGTTTGTTGCTTCCATCAGTAGTTATTGACCTTGACCGTCTAAGTTCACAACTCATTTGTTTCTTGAAAAAAACACATTTGGACGAACCTCCTTCCAGACCATTTGAGGTAAGAAGCTGAAACGTTATGGGAAGCTTGTTGAAGATGAGATTGTCACTAAAGGTCTGACATTTGATCTTCATCATCATGGTCAAGGGCAGGACTTAGTGTTTTGCCTGAAAATGGCTTTTGCACGGAAATCCTTCTAGACCATTCAAGGTAATAAGCTGAAACTGAGTATGAAGCGTGTTGAGGATGAGAGGATGTCAATGCAGTTCTGAAATTTGACCTTAACCATCAAGGTCAAGGTCTGGACTTGAGGTATCATTCTGATATCGAAAATAAGGATGTTTTGTGATGGCTTCCATCGACTGGCTCTAGTTGAGCGTTGTAAGTGTAAATCAGACGAACAAAGCTAACCCAAGCCCAGTACAATGATGCTATCGTAGTAGGAAAATATCAAAGAGAACTTAACATTGTCATGCATAGTGAAGTGGAAATGTAACTTAAGAACAAAACATAACACTTTAGCAATGCAAAAGATTAAAATCACAATGGAAGATGTAATATGTATTCCTGTATACTGTAAAAAGTTGCCATTAGTGGAAACATATGCACAAAGATATAGTTCACACATCATAAGTATAAAAGTGAACTTAACCTCAAAAGAAGGTATAAAAGTCGAACAGATAATTCACAAATTTGAAACAAACAACAATTACAAGGATATATAGAAGAAAAGTATGTGACACTATACATATAAAAGGGTTGACACCTTGGTATCGCATTGGAACAGTTTAGGAAATGTGTATTAAGCTTACTATCGAATATATTCCTATGGTTCATTAAAGTGCTCGAAAGATAGACTCTGATATAAGGACAACCCAGTTAAGACTCCCGTCCGACGGACGAGGCTACCAGTGAGTCTCAGACCCGTGATATCCGGATTCAGAGTTGAACATGTTTATCCACTTGGTCACCACATTCGACAATATAGTGTTAAGTAGATGTTAACGAAAGGAATGGATAACATATGCACAAGCCATGGATATACGTGGAACTTCATTTAACAAAAAGACAAATAGCAATGGTTGTTTTCTTGACAACCATGTTGGATATAATGAAGATATAGATTACAGATCAGATAATAATTAAAAGTGCTTTTTATTTGGAATTAATAGAAGATAAGTGAGTATAAGGCAAATTAAAACACATCAACAAATGTCATACGTGTTGGTATATAAACGGTATATATGCATAAACAAGAAATTAATACAGAGTGTATCAAATATGGATTATACTATGTGTATGATACACAGATATATTTTAAGTGAAACCTTAAACATGCTAATACAATCAAATTGTAACTAATACTTTATCTTTATGTATCTCGTTTGCTTTAAAATAAAAATGTGTTAATACGTTTTTTTTTAAAGTGTTTGATTTTTCTTACAATACGTATTCAAAATCATACACATATTTGTGTGTGAGTTAAAATATTAAATAGTTCAATACACTGATATCCATCTTAAAGCTTAATGTAGGCAATTCATAACGCATATAATACAACATAGTTAAATTCAAACTTGTTAAACGCAAACAACAAATATTAAATTTACGAACATAATAAATCTTCATAAAACTGATTTCTAGGTGTGTTTTGGTTTCACCATAACTCGTTTTAGAAATGATTTCTTTAAATTAATGTATTTTAAAACACATGTTAGATGCAGATTGTAATCAGTAAGGCTTAATACTTCATTGGATATCAATCCACCAGTGGTTTACGATAAAAGCGAAGCTGCATATGTTTGATCATTTTTTGATTTTATTATCTCCCTTTATGAATCCATTTATCGCGTCTGTTTCCAAACATAAGTGACATATATGGAATCTTTTTTTCTATTGAAAGTTGAACACAAAATACCTAACATTTGTTGCAAAAGATTGCTTTAGAGTTTGTTCATTCATCTCTTTGGTGATTTTATTTTAAAACAATAATTTATTTTGTTTTATGAGGGTCATGTATTTTAACCGTTGACTGCCAAAAATCGTACCACTTTGCGCAAAGTAATTCAACTGATCCTTGTTGGAGAGGGTTTATACTTTCCAATGATATCAAAGTTATCCATTTTCTAGGTGGTCCCAACAATTTTAAAAAAAACGTCAATTGGTCACTACAACATATTGTCCCGTTTAGTTTGCATTGAGCTAAGTGTGCAATATTCTACGATATTGCACACATTGATATTGCACCGGAACTTTTTCTCGTGCTTGCTTAGAGCCGCGAAATAGAAATAAGGAACTACTTTCAAATAAAAATAACGGAATCTTCCTATAGTGTCAACAAAAAAATACGTGTTTTTTTTTCTTCACCCTTTTATGGCAGAAATTGATAAATAATTGAAATGGTCACTCACCCACTGTTTTTAACGTTATCGAATTGTAAACAAACTTTAGAAAATCGCTTGATGTTTTTAATGACGTCATCCGACGTCGACGTCGTTTTCGCGCAAAATAATCATCCACACAAAATGAAACTGAATGACAAGATAGGAATTCCATCAAAAGCTATAAAAATAACACAAATACAATGAAAAGTAATAGTCATACAATTAACATTGATCGAAAACAATATGGAAGTATACAATATAAAGGTTATTGAATTTGTATGGCTAAATATTACTTGGAACTCGTTGTTTTTGCGCAGGACGACTCGCAAGCTGTCGTCCTTGCGCAAAAACAACGCGATCCAAGTAATATTTAGCCATACAAATTCAATAACCTATAATATTGAACGATATATCACTGTAATTTTTGCAACGTTAGGAGAATAAGCATACGTATGCAACGTTAGGAGAGCAAGCAAAGCAATGCGAACGATTTCTGTTGTGTGCGTTATTTTCACATTTTAGGGGTATTAGAATAGAAATAGAACATCGTTTACGGTGAATTATCTATAATATATCACGGTTTGTCGTTCAATTGTAAACAATTGAACTCCAAACCGTGTAAACAATTGAACTCCAAACCGTGATATATTAAACGATAATTCACAGTAAACGATGTTCTATTTCTTAAGTATACTTATTTGTTATACATTTGATATGACTTTCGCTCTATAAATCTATTAACATATTTATCAATATTCCATATTTGGTAATTACAAACTGTGATGTCATTGTTCTTAAAATGGCGGCTTCCAAGAACCTTAAAATGATCACATCTCCTTGTTTACAATCCGATTTTGATAATTAGTTCACTCTAACAACCTATTAATTGTATAGTCAAAACGTGGATGTTCACTCGATGGAATGCGTGTTATTGTTTTTTACTCACTAGCGTACGCTCGTTCGTGAAAAGAACCACATATCTACCATCTCGTGAAGAATTTCCATATAATCGTTCACAACAGTTAAATAATCTCTATATCATTGTCCATTGACATATGATTAAAGAAGTCGTAGGCTGCGCTAAGCCTTTGGTGTGCTCCATATCACACCAAGCAGTCTGAACTGCCTCGTTGAAGGGGTGGGGGTGGGGGTGGGTGGGGGTGGAGGGGGTCCTAAGGTTTATAGTCCCTCTACCGTATGAGTCAACGAGAAGAATCCCTCGTTAAACTCGCCATTATTTCTGGACTATTTTTTCGGGTAATCGGTATTTTTTAGCATTTATGGACACCGTCGAGGCAATGAGCTGAACGGTAAAGAAATGAATTGAATGTTGTTTAACGGCTCATCAACACAGTATATGTTATTTAGAGCCGCCCCAGAGAGAGGGGAAGGATACATAGGAATCCGGGAACCGTGCCCTACTCTTATTATCGAATAGATTCCTATGGTTAGTTAACGTGCTCGGAGGATAGACCGATACACGGGACCGCCCGGTTTACGTCCCCATCCAACGGACGAGGCTAAGGGAAAGTGTCTTGCCCAAGAACAACGTCCCCATCCAACGGACGAGGCTAAGGGAAAGTGTCTTGCCCAAGAACACACCGACGAAACCCAGTGGCACCACGGAGGATTGAACCCGGGGCCTCCGGTTACAAATCCGCCGCGCTACCGACTGGTACGAACGGTAAAGAAAGTGGGTTGATTCGCAGGCGTGGATGCTCTACAGGCTAACATGCTCTTAAAATATATGGCATATCTCACAAATAATTTCAGCAACTTAATTCTCACAAATAATGAGACTCTCCCAGGGCGCGGTGGTGGACGGGGGAGGATCCACTGTTCCCCAGATCCCTTAAAGTAATGGCCATTGTTCCCCAGATCCGCAAAAGTATTTGCCAAAGTTCCCCAAAAAGTATTGTGTCCATGTTCCCTAGATCCCTAAAAGTATTTACACTTTTCCATATATCCCCAAAAGTGTTAAACACAGCTTCCTAAAAGTACCCAATATTGTTCGCTTAATATTCCTTATGTATAACACATACTGTTGTTTTCCCTTGACTGCTTTTACCTTTTACACATCATCATAATAAAATAAGCTTCGTTCTGTCTTCTTTTCCTGATCCTTTCTGACCTTTCTGACCTTCTGTTTGCTGGCAGATCAGGCTCGAGCTCTTCATCACTTGTCTCTGTGCTTGTAAGAACGACAAGCGTTTTGACAAGGTCTGTCTGGATACAGTCTCATTAAAACCAGACCCTCTATCACGCTACGATACTCTACACTACTAAGGATCTGACAACACTGCATTGGAGATCACGTCAGATTGACCTTACGATTAGCCAATCAGATTTCAGCCTGCAAAATAGCTCGGTATAGACTGCTTCACTGCGCATGTCGCATTTCAGTCAAACGCTATGGAGCAGTCTACGCGCGGTATTGAAAGAGACAATGTCCGCAACTTTTACTTATAAAACACAAAATAATATTATTTTCGTATATAGAACTATGTGTTTTATGTGGAGTTTCGTTTGTTCAGTTCACTCGAACATCATCTGAAGTGCATATGAAACGCGCGATTTCATTGATTGAATTTAGTTGATCTTCTCATGAATATGGATTAGATGAAAGGTCGATCTGACGTGACCTCCAAGGCAGTATTGTCAGATCCTATAGCGGAGAGTATCAAAGCGTAATTAGGGTATGATTTTAAGGAGATTGGTTTGGATATGTATGTAATCCTCATCATCAATTTCAAAGGAATCGTGTTTGATTTCATTAGAGGATGATACACAGGATATCTTCAGTCTCATCTGCCGTGCACTGAAGATGATTGAAAGAGTTCTGATTGGAGACTAAGCCCTTGACCATTTTCATGCCAACCTGTACATCACCCCTCAGACAGACAACTGAAAATGAACATTGCCTCCTTCACACAAAATACAATCCAGGATATTATGTCGAGGGGTAATTGGGAGTGCGGTGTATAAATTAAATTATGAGGGGGGGGGGGGGGGGGGGTGGGGATGGGGGTGGTACCAAAATCAAATCAGAAGTAACTGATAAACGCAGTAGAGGGGTGGGGTGTGAAAGAAAACGGCGGACTGCCGTGGAAGGAGCGAGAAAGGAAAGGCTTCAGAAAATATCAGAAAATGTAAACAGTAGGGAGAAGGGGGCAGTGGGAAATGGGGGAGAACACTGATCACTGTACACAACCCATACCCCAACTCAAACAGCTGACCAGACTCACCAGTGCACTTACCCATTAGTTCCCTCTTGATTCATGATTTTGGGCAGTACAATTATTGGCCATTCTGATGGACATGGCTTGAAGTCTTTAGATGACATTTTATCACTAATGTGTCGATATCTAGGGAAATACACTTGTCTTTAATTCCATATCCAATCCCCAACCGCAGCAAAATAGAATGTAACTCACTGTCCCTTGGTTCTCGAAAGTCTGTTTCAAAACACCAGCGTCCTTGGGTATTTCTAAGCCATTTTTGTATATAGCCCCAGTTACAGGTACAATAATAACGTTCAGATTTGTCGTCTTTGACGTATTTGGCTCCATGTTTTACATTTTCATAAAACAATGATGATCAAGCAAGATGTCCAAAACGCTCTCCTGGAGATCTGAACAGCTAGACCTTGGAAGGTATCATAACTTTTTATATGTTTGTCATTATTTGAAGGGGTAGTGTTTGTTAATTCTTAAAGGGGTTGATGCACTATTTTCAAACACAGTTTATTGTAACCACTTAAACCCGGCATGAGCTTGGTATACGGTTGCCAGTGAGATTGCAAAAGCCTGTTTAGCCTTCATTTTGAGTCGGACATTGTGACTTGCAATCAAATCGAGTGATGTTACATGTTCGATGAAATGAACATGAATATTGAAAGAAAACAGAATGATCATCAGTTTGTAGCACCAAACAATGTCATCAAATGGACGCATTATTTTATATTCTCACACAAACTCGACTCAGGATCACTGTTATACGTTCCATGCACTTTGAACACAATTGTTTCATGATTAAAAAAGTTAAAAGGTTAGAGAGATTCTTACCTGAATTGAGCGTTATATGAAGTTACCTAGAGTAGTGGTGATTGAACAAATATACTGAACCAAACAGCAAACGCACCAGTAGACAATACCTTTAATGTATGCCGACTGGTACCGTTGGAGACAGGTGATTTGAATGATTTTTTTAAAACAGTCGTTATTGACAAGATATTTGTCTCGTTCAGAAAGAAATTTGTTTTGATTTATTGATTGTTATTATTGAGATAGTAACGGTATTGTCTACTGGTGCGTTAGCTGTTTGGTTCAGTATAGTAGTGTTGTAGTTATCTCCCTTAAATTAGATAACATTCTACGTAACTGGCTAACTATGATTAGTAACACCAGAGTTATGGCATTTGTTTTTATTTTAAACATGCTATATATTTTGCCAAATTTTTACGGAAAGTGCAAAGTAAGTTGTGGCTCTTGATTGAATGAAAAGTGCTATATTTTGCCTTGTGGACACTGAAGTTCCTTCATTTTTCATCCGATCTTTACCAAATTTGTTTTGAATGTTAATATCAATAAAATCTCGGACAAGTTTGAATATCAATCATATCTGAACATGCACACGTCCATATCCATCCTCTCACCTCCCAATGCTACTCACTCACTCATAACCCCACACCACCCATTACGCACTCAGCATCTTTATGTTTATATGTATGCTAGTACAATGTAGGTCTCACTAAACAGTTATTTCCCTTGCCAGTCACTTTCTGGCGCTTAAAAAAGATCTGTTTATTCGGTTCTTGTTTATTTCTTAAATGTGCTAATCATTTCTCTTTTTTTGTTTGGATATGCCTGAATGTTTCTGAGCCCAGATCTGAGCATATAATACCGGGTAGTGATACACTTGAAAATGTAAGTGAAATGGGGTCTTTTCAAACTATTGATATTAAAAAAAAGCTAATTGGTCAACCCCGTGTTTTTTGCTGGATAATTCGAGCAATAGAGTTCAAGTTTCACAAAGAAAATATGTTTAAGAACATTCAGGAAGTTCTACAGTGGTCCAGAGGTGTCCTGCTACATATGTAGACATATGTAAAATTAACTGTGTTGTGAGACGTGTAGCCGTTGCGTACCTATGTGACCGACGAACGCACTGGCTCTACTCGGTTAGCCAATATAAACAACACAGTGTCAGGTTACTTGAAAGCAACTATAGGCACGGCGGCGTTGTCCCAAGGGAGAGGTTACTTTCTCCCCAGGCTCGTACTCGGGGTATGGCTTGTAGGTATCAGGTAATATCGCCCAGGACATCTCAGAACTTGGTGCTTACGGTTTTTCAAAGTCGGCAACATTCAAGTTCTTAATTATGTTTCTGGAAACAGTTGATTTTAACCAGCATTAGGGCGGAAAGATCGGGTGATTGGATATTACATCTCGCGACGCAGGCAAGTATGCTGCTTTATTTCGTCAGCATAAAACATTCTAACTACGCATATAGTTACCTGTATACCTTTGGAAATGCTCGTAGATATAATAGAAAACATGTGAAACATTGTTTTTTACGAGGCCAGTTTACCTTTCGACACTGCGATAATGGAACATTTATCGGTACCTGGAGCAACAAATCATTATTTGTGACTCTAAACGTGCATTTTTTCCTACAGTTCTTGACCGACCGGTTGCGACTCTGTTTGATCATTTTATGTAATTGGAAATAAAACAATTATCAAGGTGATGAAGGTAAATAGTGCTTCTAGCTTCAAAAATAGACTAGCAATTAAAGATGACTCAGGCTTTGACAGGGCTTTTGAAACAGGTCTTTAGCAGCCATTTTCGTAAGACCCAAAGGGACACTGTGCGCAGTGTTTCACCATAGTTTAGATAAACTATGAATGAAGTTGTCGGATTAAAATTTATCTGTTTAGCAAAGCTTCCACCATGATGTGAATGCAATTTTAAGCTCCCTGTAAGACCTGCATCGACTCCAGCAACACTAAGGATGAATGCCGATAATTCAAAACAAGAACCTGAGTTCCTTGTTAGACAGGGATGAGAAATGAGTGATAACGGAATGAAACAGACGTATTTTTTGGGAGAAATGGCATCAGATCTTCTCGTAAAGCATCATGCATTTGCAGCTGTAAACGGTCATGTTCCACAGCTTCATACGTTTGCATAAGAAACAACATGTCATTCATGATAACCGCATTTTTTGGAAGAAATCGGATATATTGTTTTTGAAGCAGTCCGTCTGTCACTCTGTCAGCCCGTCTTTCACGACCTTGTGGATTTGAACGGTTCGAGATATTAAAAATCCGTCTTTACAGAAATTTTGATTAGGTCAAAAGGTTTTCATTTAAGATAAAGAAATATAAAAAGATCGGACAGGGAAAGTAGCATTCAATAAGATAAGTCTGCTACTTGTATCTCTTGTTTATGATTCTTGCTTCCAAGAGATCCCATGTTCAGTATTTATTGACATTGACACTAGCATTTATTTAGTACTTTTAGTGTGGCGGCCGTAAAAAGACTACATCTTAGTAGTGTTATTACTTACTGATCCTTTGGGATCATCAAGCCCAATCTTTGTGACTTTAAAGTGGAATATCGCTTAAATCAGTGTTAGGAGGCGTGAGAGGTGTTGCACTTTACATTACCTCTCATGAACAGAATCAATAAAACCGAGTCTGCTATCTGTATCTCTTGTTTGTGTTTGTTGCTTCCATCAGTAGTTATTGACCTTGACCGTCTAAGTTCACAACTCATTTGTTTCTTGAAAAAAACACATTTGGACGAACCTCCTTCCAGACCATTTGAGGTAAGAAGCTGAAACGTTATGGGAAGCTTGTTGAAGATGAGATTGTCACTAAAGGTCTGACATTTGATCTTCATCATCATGGTCAAGGGCAGGACTTAGTGTTTTGCCTGAAAATGGCTTTTGCACGGAAATCCTTCTAGACCATTCAAGGTAATAAGCTGAAACTGAGTATGAAGCGTGTTGAGGATGAGAGGATGTCAATGCAGTTCTGAAATTTGACCTTAACCATCAAGGTCAAGGTCTGGACTTGAGGTATCATTCTGATATCGAAAATAAGGATGTTTTGTGATGGCTTCCATCGACTGGCTCTAGTTGAGCGTTGTAAGTGTAAATCAGACGAACAAAGCTAACCCAAGCCCAGTACAATGATGCTATCGTAGTAGGAAAATATCAAAGAGAACTTAACATTGTCATGCATAGTGAAGTGGAAATGTAACTTAAGAACAAAACATAACACTTTAGCAATGCAAAAGATTAAAATCACAATGGAAGATGTAATATGTATTCCTGTATACTGTAAAAAGTTGCCATTAGTGGAAACATATGCACAAAGATATAGTTCACACATCATAAGTATAAAAGTGAACTTAACCTCAAAAGAAGGTATAAAAGTCGAACAGATAATTCACAAATTTGAAACAAACAACAATTACAAGGATATATAGAAGAAAAGTATGTGACACTATACATATAAAAGGGTTGACACCTTGGTATCGCATTGGAACAGTTTAGGAAATGTGTATTAAGCTTACTATCGAATATATTCCTATGGTTCATTAAAGTGCTCGAAAGATAGACTCTGATATAAGGACAACCCAGTTAAGACTCCCGTCCGACGGACGAGGCTACCAGTGAGTCTCAGACCCGTGATATCCGGATTCAGAGTTGAACATGTTTATCCACTTGGTCACCACATTCGACAATATAGTGTTAAGTAGATGTTAACGAAAGGAATGGATAACATATGCACAAGCCATGGATATACGTGGAACTTCATTTAACAAAAAGACAAATAGCAATGGTTGTTTTCTTGACAACCATGTTGGATATAATGAAGATATAGATTACAGATCAGATAATAATTAAAAGTGCTTTTTATTTGGAATTAATAGAAGATAAGTGAGTATAAGGCAAATTAAAACACATCAACAAATGTCATACGTGTTGGTATATAAACGGTATATATGCATAAACAAGAAATTAATACAGAGTGTATCAAATATGGATTATACTATGTGTATGATACACAGATATATTTTAAGTGAAACCTTAAACATGCTTATACAATCAAATTGTAACTAATACTTTATCTTTATGTATCTCGTTTGCTTTAAAATAAAAATGTGTTAATACGTTTTTTTTTAAAGTGTTTGATTTTTCTTACAATACGTATTCAAAATCATACACATATTTGTGTGTGAGTTAAAATATTAAATAGTTCAATACACTGATATCCATCTTAAAGCTTAATGTAGGCAATTCATAACGCATATAATACAACATAGTTAAATTCAAACTTGTTAAACGCAAACAACAAATATTAAATTTAGAAACATAATAAATCTTCATAAAACTGATTTCTAGGTGTGTTTTGGTTTCACCATAACTCGTTTTAGAAATGATTTCTTTAAATTAATGTATTTTAAAACACATGTTAGATGCAGATTGTAATCAGTAAGGCTTAATACTTCATTGGATATCAATCCACCAGTGGTTTACGATAAAAGCGAAGCTGCATATGTTTGATCATTTTTTGATTTTATTATCTCCCTTTATGAATCCATTTATCGCGTCTGTTTCCAAACATAAGTGACATATATGGAATTTTTTTTTCTATTGAAAGTTGAACACAAAATACCTAAACATTTGTTGCAAAAGATTGCTTTAGAGTTTGTTCATTCATCTCTTTGGTGATTTATATTTAAAACAATATTTATTTTGTTTTATGAGGGTCATGTATTTTAACCGTTGACTGCCAAAAATCGTACCACTTTGCGCAAGTAATTTCAACTGATCCTTGTTGGAGAGGGTTTATACTTTCCAATGATATCAAAGTTATCCATTTTCTAGGTGGTCCCAACAATTTTAAAAAAAAACGTCAATTGTCACTACAACATATTGTCCCGTTTAGTTTGCATTGAGCTAAGTGTGCAATATTCTACGATATTGCACACATTGATATTGCACCGGAACTTTTTCTCGTGCTTGCTAAGAGCCGCGAAATAGAAATAAGGAACTACTTTCAAATAAAAATAACGGAATCCTTCCTATAGTGTCAACAAAAAATACGTGTTTTTTTTTCTTCACCCTTTTATGGCAGAAATTGATAAAATAATTGAAATGGTCACTCACCCACTGTTTTTAACGTTATCGAATTGTAAACAAACTTTAGAAAATCGCTTGATGTTTTTAATGACGTCATCCGACGTCGACGTCGTTTTCGCGCAAAATAATCATCCACACAAAATGGAACTGAATGACAAGATAGGAATTCCATCAAAAGCTATAAAAATAACACAAATACAATGAAAAGTAATAGTCATACAATTAACATTGATCGAAAACAATATGGAAGTATACAATATAAAGGTTATTGAATTTGTATGGCTAAATATTACTTGGAACTCGTTGTTTTGGCGCAGGACGACTCGCAAGCTCGTCGTCCACTCGCAAGCTCGTCGTCCATTGCCAAAACAACTCGATCCAAGTAATATTTAGCCATACAAATTCAATAACCTATAATATTGAACGATATATCACTGTAATTTTTGCAACGTTAGGAGAATAAGCATACGTATGCAACGTTAGGAGAGCAAGCAAAGCAATGCGAACGATTTCTGTTGTGTGCGTTATTTTCACATTTTAGGGGTATTAGAATAGAAATAGAACATCGTTTACGGTGAATTATCTATAATATATCACGGTTTGTCGTTCAATTGTAAACAATTGAACTCCAAACCGTGTAAACAATTGAACTCCAAACCGTGATATATTAAACGATAATTCACAGTAAACGATGTTCTATTTCTTAAGTATACTTATTTGTTATACATTTGATATGACTTTCGCTCTATAAATCTATTAACATATTTATCAATATTCCATATTTGGTAATTACAAACTGTGATGTCATTGTTCTTAAAATGGCGGCTTCCAAGAACCTTAAAATGATCACATCTCCTTGTTTACAATCCGATTTTGATAATTAGTTCACTCTAACAACCTATTAATTGTATAGTCAAAACGTGGATGTTCACTCGATGGAATGCGTGTTATTGTTTTTTACTCACTAGCGTACGCTCGTTCGTGAAAAGAACCACATATCTACCATCTCGTGAAGAATTTCCATATAATCGTTCACAACAGTTAAATAATCTCTATATCATTGTCCATTGACATATGATTAAAGAAGTCGTAGGCTGCGCTAAGCCTTTGGTGTGCTCCATATCACACCAAGCAGTCTGAACTGCCTCGTTGAAGGGGTGGGGGTGGGGGTGGGTGGGGGTGGAGGGGGTCCTAAGGTTTATAGTCCCTCTACCGTATGAGTCAACGAGAAGAATCCCTCGTTAAACTCGCCATTATTTCTGGACTATTTTTTCGGGTAATCGGTATTTTTTAGCATTTATGGACACCGTCGAGGCAATGAGCTGAACGGTAAAGAAATGAATTGAATGTTGTTTAACGGCTCATCAACACAGTATATGTTATTTAGAGCCGCCCCAGAGAGAGGGGAAGGATACATAGGAATCCGGGAACCGTGCCCTACTCTTATTATCGAATAGATTCCTATGGTTAGTTAACGTGCTCGGAGGATAGACCGATACACGGGACCGCCCGGTTTACGTCCCCATCCAACGGACGAGGCTAAGGGAAAGTGTCTTGCCCAAGAACAACGTCCCCATCCAACGGACGAGGCTAAGGGAAAGTGTCTTGCCCAAGAACACACCGACGAAACCCAGTGGCACCACGGAGGATTGAACCCGGGGCCTCCGGTTACAAATCCGCCGCGCTACCGACTGCGCCACGCCAGCCCACGAACGGTAAAGAAAGTGGGTTGATTCGCAGGCGTGGATGCTCTACAGGCTAACATGCTCTTAAAATATATGGCATATCTCACAAATAATTTCAGCAACTTAATTCTCACAAATAATGAGACTCTCCCAGGGCGCGGTGGTGGACGGGGGAGGATCCACTGTTCCCCAGATCCCTTAAAGTAATGGCCATTGTTCCCCAGATCCGCAAAAGTATTTGCCAAAGTTCCCCAAAAAGTATTGTGTCCATGTTCCCTAGATCCCTAAAAGTATTTACACTTTTCCATATATCCCCAAAAGTGTTAAACACAGCTTCCTAAAAGTACCCAATATTGTTCGCTTAATATTCCTTATGTATAACACATACTGTTGTTTTCCCTTGACTGCTTTTACCTTTTACACATCATCATAATAAAATAAGCTTCGTTCTGTCTTCTTTTCCTGATCCTTTCTGACCTTTCTGACCTTCTGTTTGCTGGCAGATCAGGCTCGAGCTCTTCATCACTTGTCTCTGTGCTTGTAAGAACGACAAGCGTTTTGACAAGGTCTGTCTGGATACAGTCTCATTAAAACCAGACCCTCTATCACGCTACGATACTCTACACTACTAAGGATCTGACAACACTGCATTGGAGATCACGTCAGATTGACCTTACGATTAGCCAATCAGATTTCAGCCTGCAAAATAGCTCGGTATAGACTGCTTCACTGCGCATGTCGCATTTCAGTCAAACGCTATGGAGCAGTCTACGCGCGGTATTGAAAGAGACAATGTCCGCAACTTTTACTTATAAAACACAAAATAATATTATTTTCGTATATAGAACTATGTGTTTTATGTGGAGTTTCGTTTGTTCAGTTCACTCGAACATCATCTGAAGTGCATATGAAACGCGCGATTTCATTGATTGAATTTAGTTGATCTTCTCATGAATATGGATTAGATGAAAGGTCGATCTGACGTGACCTCCAAGGCAGTATTGTCAGATCCTATAGCGGAGAGTATCAAAGCGTAATTAGGGTATGATTTTAAGGAGATTGATTTGGATATGTATGTAATCCTCATCATCAATTTCAAAGGAATCGTGTTTGATTTCATTAGAGGATGATACACAGGATATCTTCAGTCTCATCTGCCGTGCACTGAAGATGATTGAAAGAGTTCTGATTGGAGACTAAGCCCTTGACCATTTTCATGCCAACCTGTACATCACCCCTCAGACAGACAACTGAGAATGAACATTGCCTCCTTCACACAAAATACAATCCAGGATATTATGTCGAGGGGTAATTGGGAGTGCGGTGTATAAATTAAATTATGAGGGGGGGGGGGGGGGGTGGGGGATGGGGGTGGTACCAAAATCAAATCAGAAGTAACTGATAAACGCAGTAGAGGGGTGGGGTGTGAAAGAAAACGGCGGACTGCCGTGGAAGGAGCGAGAAAGGAAAGGCTTCAGAAAATATCAGAAAATGTAAACAGTAGGGAGAAGGGGGCAGTGGGAAATGGGGGAGAACACTGATCACTGTACACAACCCATACCCTTACTCAAACAGCTGACCAGACTCACCAGTGCACTTACCCATTAGTTCCCTCTTGATTCATGATTTTGGGCAGTACAATTATTGGCCATTCTGATGGACATGGCTTGAAGTCTTTAGATGACATTTTATCACTAATGTGTCGATATCTAGGGAAATACACTTGTCTTTAATTCCATATCCAATCCCCAACCGCAGCAAAATAGAATGTAACTCACTGTCCCTTGGTTCTCGAAAGTCTGTTTCAAAACACCAGCGTCCTTGGGTATTTCTAAGCCATTTTTGTATATAGCCCCAGTTACAGGTACAATAATAACGTTCAGATTTGTCGTCTTTGACGTATTTGGCTCCATGTTTTACATTTTCATAAAACAATGATGATCAAGCAAGATGTCCAAAACGCTCTCCTGGAGATCTGAACAGCTAGACCTTGGAAGGTATCATAACTTTTTATATGTTTGTCATTATTTGAAGGGGTAGTGTTTGTTAATTCTTAAAGGGGTTGATGCACTATTTTCAAACACAGTTTATTGTAACCACTTAAACCCGGCATGAGCTTGGTATACGGTTGCCAGTGAGATTGCAAAAGCCTGTTTAGCCTTCATTTTGAGTCGGACATTGTGACTTGCAATCAAATCGAGTGATGTTACATGTTCGATGAAATGAACATGAATATTGAAAGAAAACAGAATGATCATCAGTTTGTAGCACCAAACAATGTCATCAAATGGACGCATTATTTTATATTCTCACACAAACTCGACTCAGGATCACTGTTATACGTTCCATGCACTTTGAACACAATTGTTTCATGATTAAAAAAGTTAAAAGGTTAGAGAGATTCTTACCTGAATTGAGCGTAATATGAAGTTACCTAGAGTAGTGGTGATTGAACAAATATACTGAACCAAACAGCAAACGCACCAGTAGACAATACCTTTAATGTATGCCGACTGGTACCGTTGGAGACAGGTGATTTGAATGATTTTTTTAAAACAGTCGTTATTGACAAGATATTTGTCTCGTTCAGAAAGAAATTTGTTTTGATTTATTGATTGTTATTATTGAGATAGTAACGGTATTGTCTACTGGTGCGTTAGCTGTTTGGTTCAGTATAGTAGTGTTGTAGTTATCTCCCTTAAATTAGATAACATTCTACGTAACTGGCTAACTATGATTAGTAACACCAGAGTTATGGCATTTGTTTTTATTTTAAACATGCTATATATTTTGCCAAATTTTTACGGAAAGTGCAAAGTAAGTTGTGGCTCTTGATTGAATGAAAAGTGCTATATTTTGCCTTGTGGACACTGAAGTTCCTTCATTTTTCATCCGATCTTTACCAAATTTGTTTTGAATGTTAATATCAATAAAATCTCGGACAAGTTTGAATATCAATCATATCTGAACATGCACACGTCCATATCCATCCTCTCACCTCCCAATGCTACTCCCTCACTCATAACCCCACACCACCCATTACGCACTCAGCATCTTTATGTTTATATGTATGCTAGTACAATGTAGGTCTCACTAAACAGTTATTTCCCTTGCCAGTCACTTTCTGGCGCTTAAAAAAGATCTGTTTATTCGGTTCTTGTTTATTTCTTAAATGTGCTAATCATTTCTCTTTTTTTGTTTGGATATGCCTGAATGTTTCTGAGCCCAGATCTGAGCATATAATACCGGGTAGTGATACACTTGAAAATGTAAGTGAAATGGGGTCTTTTCAAACTATTGATATTAAAAAAAAGCTAATTGGTCAACCCCGTGTTTTTTGCTGGATAATTCGAGCAATAGACTTCAAGTTTCACAAAGAAAATATGTTTAAGAAAATTCAGGAAGTTCTACAGTGGTCCAGAGGTGTCCTGCTACATATGTAGACACATGTAAAATTAACTGTGTTGTGAGACGTGTAGCCGTTGCGTACCTATGTGACCGACGAACGCACTGGCTTTACTCGGTTAGCCAATATAAACAACACAGTGTCAGGTTACTTGACAGCAACTATAGGCACGGCGGCGTTGTCCCAAGGGAGAGGTTACTTTCTCCCCAGGCTCGTACTCGGGGTATGGCTTGTAGGTATAGTCAGAAGACAACAAAGTCGCAAATGTGTTTAATACATTTTATTATTAAACTTGATATAACGAAATTACCTACTATAAATTGCTAAAGTTTTATTTCACCCTAAATACTTTTACGCCTAAATAAATATTATGTTTTACGGCACGTCAACACACACCAAGGTTATATTTTGCGCAAAACTGATGAATTTTGAAATAAATGAAAATTTAAGTCATTACAAAGTAATATATAGGTAAAACTATTTACAAATATGGGATGATGGTAAAACTATTTACAAATACGAGATGATATGGAAAAAGTACTAATTATACACTGAACAAAATTGCTAAGTATCAACTTTTGTATCTTAAATCATTTTCTTATTTTAAATATATTTTAGAATAGATATATGATAAGGATTTTGTTTTGACCCATAGTTTGTAAAACATTTATTTTTTGTTTAAATTGTTACATCTTTTGAGAGTTACCCTCCATTTATGTGAAAACATAACATGTGCTGATAAAACACATAACATGAGTCAAAGATCGCTTAAAGATATAAAATTCTTAAAATTGGTATGAAATAATAGAAAAAAACATAACAATTTGACCCATTTATCGCAGATTTTCCGTCTATAAAAAAATGAAATATGGATAATCTTAAATTACCTCCCTTTAAATTGAATATTGTTTGAAATTCAAGTAACTGTAATTCAGCGTTAACATTATATATTTCGAAATTTCTTTTGCAAACGCATTTGTAGTGGTAATGCTAGTAAAACATGATGTCAAAATAATTTTAACTGGCATATTTTATAATTAGGATCATCGAAAGCTTCACTAATTCGAAGTACTTACTAAAATCCTATATACCCAGTTGTATAAGTGTTATAACTTATTTCTAAGAAAACACATTGACTTAAAAAGTTTTAAAATATGTTCATGAAATCAGAGCAGACAATTTACACTCGTTATTTTGCAGTTTAACCGTATCTCTAATCAAGCTCAAAATACACAAAACAATGAGAATATTATTGACATATTCTTAGGTTGATACTTAGCAATTTGGTTTAGTATATATATGCAGATAAACCGGAACTCGTCAACGGGGGTGTTACAAAGTAAATACAAACATGAATATATTACAACGCATGATACAGTCTGATTTCTTTCAAGAAATCTAAAATAAGAACGAAATAAAATGTATCAAACAACTTTTTCTTACTAGTAGCTTGGATGTTCCTTTGTCGCATAGGATCAAAGTCTACACAGTCTAATACTTTATGTTTGACTGTTAACGGTTCAAAACAGGCTATACATTCTGGCAAAGGCTTGTTGACATGACATTTAAAATCGGTATAAGGTAACTGAGTATTAGATATATGTAGACCCAATGCTGCCTTAGCAGCACAATCAGCTCTATCATTACCCCGTATTCCTACATGACTTGGAAGCCAGCAGAATATGATAACATATCAAGTATCAGAGAGTTGTATTTTTCTGTAAGTTGAAGCACAACTGGGTTATCATGGTTCAGATTTCCCAGAGCCTGAAGAGATGAAAGGGAGACAGAAAATATTACAAAATGGGTATCGTCAGATTTTTGAATATAATTCAAGATATGAATATAATGCTTTTATAAAAAAGAGCATAAACTAGCAGCATAGACTTCATACGTATATGCTAAACGAGTTGACAAACAAGATACAAAAATGAATACGAATATGGGACTGTATTTAACACATAACTCACAAATCGACGAATTGCATTCTTCTGTCACTTTAAATAAAGTAAGTAAGTAAATATTTTATTATAGTGACATGTGCATAATATACAATACAATCATAGTACAGAAGGAAATAAATAGCACCCGGCCCAATGGGCCTATACGTCACATATAGTTAACAGTTTATAATGATTTGGTCATAGTATTAATGTTCCATCTAAAGTTAAGAGTTTTCAGACATTTCAGCATATTGATCTAAACAATGTACATTCAAACACAACAATCAAGTACTGTATTTTGTCATAAAAATGAAATCTGAGAAATACCTATGCAATTGAACTTGTTTCCGCTGAGTTTGACAGCCCGCTGCGCTCATCAATCGTGACACATACCGACACACCGTTACTGAGAACGTTGTAGCAACGCACTTCGAAACTCGGTTGCATAGTGTGGCAAAAGTTGCGAAGTGCGTTGCAACGGTAGGACGCACTTTGCAACTATAGTTGCGGAATGCGCCGATTGTTGCGAAGTGTGTTGTGATGCCACCGCACTTCGCAACTGGCCGTCCGCACTTCGCAACTGGCGTACGCACAACGCCATAATAGAATATCTTTGTAAACGCTCGAGCGAGCAAATTGAAATACGGCGTTTTCCCTTCTTGGTAAAATATGGAAATTTATTTAAAATAAAGAATATATGATAACTCTCAACATAAGAGGCGTGTATTTCTTATATTGTGACACTAACCCCATACCCTCTTACGCATTCGATTTAACCCCATACCCACGTTTTTATTACGTTTTTGAATTTATATTTCTTGCCTACACGGCCTGGTGATGCTTATACAATTATTTCAGGTACTGAAACCGGCTGATTTAGAAAACAGAATAGAAACGGAAGCTAATCGTGTATTTTTGTCATTAGGCCTATGTTGGGGGCAAAGTACAATATATATTAAACCGTTTTGAAGAAAATGCTTTATTACTGACAACTGGCGAGATATCGTTTCATTCCAGTATTTAAGCAATCTAAATACGATCCCTTTTGGTCATAATACGGGCTATTACTCCAATAATAGCCAGAGTTATTGAGCTCTGCAATTGTAACAATTATGAACCTTTTCATTTTGTGAAATAAATGTACAATAAGGAAGAAAATACCTAAAGTGACGGACTTGATCAAATACCTGAAGAAAATACACAAACTACTACCAAAGGAAATGTAAGGAATGGTAGACTGTAGATGAACAAAGCCGTAATTTCCATTTTCTTTTAGTGCATACTTCTCTTCATATATATTCTGTTTTATTCTATCGAAAAAATAATCAAGTTTTTCAGATATCGAGCCCATCGTCCTATTAAAATTATAATTTATAACCGTTTTCAATTTAGAATGGTCCCGATTCCAGTAATTTTCTTGCATTAGTATCGGATCCGGAGTGGGGGAAGGTGGGGCGGGTGCTAACCAGAAAGTGAGAAAACCGGCGTTTCTCCGCCCAAAAACATTCCCACTACCCCGACCCACCCACTTGCCCAGAGAAAAAAAAATGGTTGCGGACTGAAAGAAACGCTATCCCGACGCCGGGAGGTACATGACCACCCACTAACCGAACATCCTGTAGCCGCCCCTGTGTATAATATTGAATTTGTTACATTCCGCACCATTGTTGGTAATTAATGGAGACATCGCCTTTAATTAATCAAAATCTATTACCTGACCATTTATTGTTCTACGTACAGCTGCAAAATGCGCTATCTTATCAACCATGATACCACACTTCCCAACTCCGTAGTGCGGCGTTCCGTTGCAACGCTCTGCGCAACTTTTGCCACACTTCGCAACTCGTAGTTGAGCTACAGACCATGTTTGTTTCGATTTTTGGATGTGCACACATCAACTTCAAATAGATGCATTTTTATTTATGTAGAATGTGATGTAAGATATACATAAGAATAGCGTAATAGTTATTAACATGAGTTTTCTCATCTCATAGATTCAGAATTGTATATGCATGAGCTGGAAAGCAGCTCGCGTGCGTTCTTGCACGCGCGCGCGAGGTGTGTGTGTGTGTGTGTGTGTTATTATACCGAAAAGTCGGTGTTTTGCAGCATATTACATATATGTATATATCCCGTAGATGTGTTCAAAACAAAGAGTTTATGCAAATTGTTTTGATAACTGTATCATTTTCTAAAAACGTAGATAGCAAATGTTAAACCTTGTAACAGTTTATGCCATTTACAACTCACTGTATATTTAGTTGTTGAACTGTACATGCATGAGCCGGACATCATGATTTTTTTGTCTTTTATAAAAAATAATGCACAGAGTAAATAGCATATTATATCGAGTTTGAAAACATGTGACTTACTCTCACAGTTGTCCCCAGTGTAGCTGTTGTGGCATGTACAATGCGCATTTCCTTGTTCAGTTATTCTACAATCTCCCATATGTTTACAAGGGTTGTTGTGTGCGCAAATATCAGCTTCAAAGAAATGAAGTGTTAATGTATGTGCAAGTTTCATATAAGATACC
>JAWPHD010012141.1:0-78221 GCA_037043455.1 Cyrtodaria siliqua
CAGGGAGTAACATTTAGAGAAAAGTGAAGTATTGCAAGCCAAACCACACGTTCAATCAGGTATACATGTAAAGTACTTTGAAGAACTAACCCTCCAAATAAAGGCAAAACCGTTTATCAAAACTCTGTCCACATATTCGGGTCATATAATAATGTACTGTATATGTGCCGATTAGAAGTATAGGAATTTTCTCCGGTTCATAAAATACTCGTGAATGTATATGTGTAAAAAATGAATTATGAGCTGGTAACTCTTAATTAATTCAGCGTAGTTTACGTCAAAATTAAGGGTTTTAATGTAAAAACCAGCATGCAGGTAAGTTTGTAAGGCGAACCATTTGTTTGTGGTGTATGTCAAAAGGGGTTTGCTGTAAAGACCAATATGTAGGTAAGTTTGTAAGACAAACTATTTTTTTGAAGTGTACGTCAAAAGGGGTTTGCTGTATCAAAAGGGGTTTGCTGTAGAGGCCAACATGTAGGTAAGTTTGTAAGACAAACCATTTTTTGTGGTGTATGTAAAAAGGGGTTTGATGTAAAGGCCAACACGCAGGTAAGTTTGTGGTTGTGGTGTATATCAGAAGGTGTTTGCTGTAAAGGCCATCACGCAGGTAAGTTTGTAAGACAAACCCTTTGGTTGGTGTGTATGTCAGAAGGTGTTTGCTGTAAAGGCCGACACGCAGGTGAGTTTGTAAGGCAAACCATTTGTTTGTGGGGTATGTCAAAGGGGGTTTACTGTATAGGCCAACATGTAGGTAAGTTTGTAAGGCAAACTATGTGTTTGTGGTGTACGTCAAAGGGGTTTGCTGTAAAGGCCAGCATGCAGGTAAGTTTGTAAGGCAAACCATTTGTTTATAGTGTACGTCAAAAGGGGTTTGCTGTAAAGACCAACCTGTAGGTAAGTTTGTAAGGACAATCATTTGTTTGTGGTATACGCTAAAATGGTTTTGCTGTAAAGGCCAACATGCAGGTAAGTTTATAAGGCAAACCATTTGTTTGTGGGGTATGTCAAAAGGGGTTTGCTGTAAAGACCAATATGTAGGTAAGTTTGTAAGACAAACTATTTTTTGAGGTGTACGTCAAAAGAGGTTTGCTATTAATGCCAACATGCGGGTAAGTTTGTAAGGCAAACCATTTGTTTGTGGGGTATGTCAAAAGGAGTTTGCTGTAAAGACCAATATGTAGGTAAGTTTGTAAGACAAACTATTTGTTTGAGGTGTATGCCAAAAGAGGTTTGCTATAAAGGCTAACATGCGGGTAAGTTTGTAAAGCAAAGCATTTGTTTGTGGTGTATGTAAAAAAGGATTTGCTGTAAAGGCCAACATGTATGTAAGTTTGTAAAACAAGCCAAGTGTTTGTGGTATATGCCAAAAGTGGTTTGCTCTAAAGGCCAACATGTAGGTACGCTTGTAAGACAAACTATTTGTTTGTGGTTTACGTCAAACGGGGTTGCTATAAAGGCCAACATGCGAGTAAGTTTGTAAACAAAGCATTTGTTTGTGGTGTATGTAAAAAAGGATTTGCTGTAAAGGCCAACATGTAGGTAAGTTTCTAAACAAGCACATCGTTTGTGGTATATGCCAAAAGTGATTTGCTCTAAAGGCCAACATGTAGGTAAGTTTCTAAACAAGCAAATCGTTTGTGGTATATGCCAAAAGTGATTTGCTCTAAAGGCCAACATGTAGGTACGTTTGTAAGACAAACCATTTGTTTGTGGTGTACGTAAAAAAGGGTTTGCTATAAAGACCAACATGTATGTACGTTTCTAAGGTAAACCATTTGTGTGTAGTGTATATCAAACGGGGTTTGCTGTAAAAGCAAACATATAGATAAGTTTTTAAGGCAAACCATTTGTTGTGGTGTATTTCCTAAGGTGTTTGCTGTAAAGGTAAAGGCCAACATGTAAGTTTGTAAACAAGCCAATCGTTTCTGGTATATGCCAAAAGTGGTTTGCTCTAAAGGCCAACATGTAGATACGTGTGTAAGACAAACTATTTGTTTGTGGTGTACGTCAAAAGGGATTTTTTATAAAGACCAACATATATGTACGTTTCTAAGGCAAACCATTTGTGTGTGGTGTATGTCAAAAGGGGTTTGCTGTAAAGACCAACATGTATGTACGTTTCTAAGGCAAACCATTTGTGTGTGGTGTATGTCAAAAGGGGTTTGCTGTAAAGGCAAACATGTAGGTAAGTTTTTAAAGCAAACCATTTGTGTGTGGGGTATGTCAAAAGGGGTTCACTGTAAATACCAACATGTAGGTAAGTTTCTAAGGCAAACCATTTATTTGTTATGTATGTCAAAAGGGGTTGGTGTATAGGTAATGCGCGTAAGTTTGAAAGACAAACATGCTTTGGTTTATGCCAAAAGGGATTTGCTGTAAAGGCCAACGTGCAGGTAAGTTTGTAAGACAAACTATTTCTTCTTTGTGGTATATATCAAAAGGGATTTGCTGTAAAGGCCAACATGTAGGTAAACCATTTGTTTGTGAGGTACGACAAAAGGGATGTTCTGTAAAGGCCAACTGTATATATTGGTCTATACACTCAGTAAGAGTTTGGGACACATCAGGAATGAACACTTGTTCAAACAATGGGTAAGTGATATATGTACATATTAAAGTATCATGTTGTAATTTTCAGGTCTATATGAGGACACATACGGGAGAGAAACCCTATCGATGTTCTATCTCTCATGCGACTTTTGCTCATAGCAACACACTTCAAGGTCACACAAGGTCACACGATTAGGATTGTGAAAGCAGAATACATATAGATGTGATCTATGAGATGTGGAGTTCTCCCAGAAAGACCAATAATCAAGGTCACTTGCAATCGAATCGGGATCAATCATTATTCACTCATGGACAACCACCTGTCCTACCTTTGAAGCAGCGGGTACATACTGGGGAGCAGGCATTCTTTTCTTTAAGTATTAATGTTGTTCCAGAAGTATTAATTGAAAGGGAGAAATTGTTATCAGATGGTCAATCTCTGCAGACTGTATCAAAGTGAAAACTTACTAAAAATTAGGGGATCAATAGCAAGTACAAAAAAGAAGAAACTGATGCAAAGCATCAGGCCGGCGCAGAATGTTTTCAAAAGGAGGAAACAAACATGTGTATTTATTTGCAATTTTTTATTATATAACAACAAAAATGTAGAAATATTTTAAAAAGTGTATTTTTATCTCCCTTGGATTGGTACCCGGTCCAACAGTTAACAATATATCGAGACCGGGCACCTGAAACATCACGTGGTATCTGTTTATGTTGAACATGCCACTGTTCAGAAGAAAAGGTTGGATTTAAGTTGATAAATAACAAAAGGATTTAAGGAAATATAACTTCGATCAATCGCTAATAGTGTGCAGTGTGGTAAAACAACAACACCGGCCTTGCCAGTGCGTATCACGCCTAAATGCTTGGGTTGTTGTCGTTGGAGGTCGCCGGTACATGTGCACTCTGACGTCGACGGGGAGGTTCAATGCAGGGCAATGATCAGGGGCGAACAGCTTTTAATTCATCCTTAAAATGTCTTTCATAAAGGATATGCCGTGGTGTCTGGTGGCGTGTTTCAATAATTATATATATATAAAATGACATAGCGCCAATTTCAAACACGATCTTATGGCCAGTCTTTTACCCCCAACAGTTGTAATCACGTGCTCCTCCATATGTCACGTGCTCCTCCATATGTAGCATAAAAAACCAATACAAATATAGGCCGCGCGCTCAAAGCGCGCCGACAATAATACGGTACCCATACTGGGTAACATTCCGAGTGCAAATATTTCAACTGAAGTTATTTTACAAAGGCAGCAGTGTATGAATACAAATAGACAGGGAGCAGTTGGTTGTGTCCAAAGTCTACATTTAATGAATAATATTAAACACTGGTACCACAATACTTGACATGAATAATATAATAGACTGCTACCACAATACGAATAATATAACAGCCTGGTACCAGAATATTTGACATGAATAATATAACAGACTGTCACCAAAATACGAATACTATAACTGAGCGGGCAGTCCTCAGTTTCGCACGAATGTCCATGTAAATCAGAAAGAAAACCACTAAGCATCTTTTAGGTCCATGGTTTGTATTAATAATAATTATGAAGCGCATATTTGCTGGGGTTTTTAGTTTTGAGTACTTATAACAGGGTGGCCACAGACTCTGGAAAACAGGGAAAACAGGGAAAAGGGTGAAAAAAAAATCCCTGCAGGGAAAAATCAGGGAATTTGAAAATTTGCCAAAAAATCAGGGAATTATCAGGGAATTTTACAAAGATTGGAGAGAACAAATCTTGGCTACTGGTAGCTTCTCTTCCTGACTTTATTAAAAAGCTGTATTTCTTCAAACTGTTAGAAATATATTAATAAAGCAATATACAATTATGTATCTATAGCTTAATGTTAATCCATATATGATGGGTTAATCTTTCCAATCAATACTATTCGTCAGTACTTACTCTGTTAAATGGTTAAAATAATTGGGATCTTAACTGAAGAGAAGCTAAAAATAAAAATATTCAGCACTTTACTTACATGTACCACCAGTACATGTTTTATCTTGCCTTGCTATAGCTACAGTGTCTAAAAAATTCTACCATCATTTTTAAAGTTTTGACATTATCCCAAACACCTTACAAAAACTCTTTTTGAGAGAGAATTCTTTTTAACTGGAAGTTTTTTGAAGGTGTTTGAGATAATGTGAAAACTAAAAATGATATTGCTGTTTTAGACTCTAAAGCTATGAGAGAAGCAAGGGGAGTTAAAACATGCACTGGTTACAAGTAAAATGCTGAATTTCTTGACCTAGCTGTGAACACTGTGGATGCACAATGGCCTTGGTGCCAATTGTTTAATTGTTAAACCATGGTTGCCATGGTGTAACCATTGTCAGCTGTGGTCAGTTTTCGCCTTCTGCTATACATGTTGCTTTTTGCTTTATAATCTTCCATCTATGCATATGACTATTAGCTTAATGTTTTTGTAACTGCTTCATGTATCGGGTATGTTAGTGCTGAAATTAGGCATTCTCTTGCATGTATAGATGTCTGCTAGCAAAGGCTAGAAAGTGTTTCAGTCTTCTTTTCACATTGCTTACTTGCTTTATTTTAATAAGAGACTTGTAACATTACCTTCAAAGTAAAAGTCTTGTTAAGTTGAATGATGACTTGTGTAGGCAGTTGAAAATGTTTGAACTTGTGCAGAAATTTTGAAAGATTAGAGTACAGCAATTGTTTGCTTGTTTAGATGTGACAGTATATTTTTTAGCTTTAATGCTAAATACATATTTCTATTCTACATCAATTATCAGTCTGTGAGTTATTGTCCTGAATAGTAAATCTTCCAGTTAATAATGCTTAAAGGATGGCATATCCTAGCTGTCATTCCCTGGTTCACTTCATCCCAGTCGCTGTGCAAGATTAAGCATTTTCATTTGCCTATACAATGCTTCTGGTACTTTTGTAAATGTGACAAGTAACAATAAAAACATTTTTTTTTTTATCTAAGACCTGTAAAACTCCAAAGATATGAGTAAAGAATGTGTTTGGCTTAATGGTGGTGAAGGTATGGCTATAAGGGGAGGTTGGAGGCCATACGTATACAGCTGTATTTGAGCTATATACTCCGTGAAAAGATCAGGGAAAATCACCTTTCAGTCAGGGAAAAATCAGGGAATTATCAGGGAATTTCATTTTTGGATTTCTGTGGCCACCCTGTTATAAGTTTAGTTTGATATGGTGGAATATGCCTTCTTTGGGTTTTTTGAAGGCTATAAATAGAAAAATGCGAAACTATCAAAAACTTGCAAACACTAGCAAAATTGGTTGATTTTGCCTCACGGGGTCATCAATTTGCTTGCAAGTCTCGGCAAGCTAGACCGTATCATGCATATGTCTTACTTGCAGATATCGGTCTGGGCAGATTACGCCAATTAAAGCGCCCACTAGCGATTAGCACAATTTATTCGCGCGTTTTTTACGCGCATAAAGCCGAAGTTTGCATGACGTCATGTTGTAAATAAACGTACAACGTCAATTGGTGGTGCATCAGTTAAACTGTTTAACGTCACTTGCTGCTTCTCATAAGTTAAAAATAAAAAATGGTTATTAAATTAACTTAAAAAGATGTTTTTTGAAAGTCTCGTTGTATCTCTCAAAATCTCGCCAAAATCGCATAAAAATGTTGGGGCTATTTCAAACGTCCTATTTTCCCCAAGCCCTTGTTCTGGATCCGTGTAGCATAGTGTAACGAATAAATCAGAAGCGGACCGGGTGACCGAGGCTAATCGCGTGCCTAATTTTTTTTTATCGGAAGTCGAATGACGTCATCAATTTTGCGGTATTTTGTGTAAACATTGAAACATCACGTCTGTCACTTTGAACCAAAAAATGTGCTTCAAACGGGTTATCAAATGCTTATTTTATGAATTGGTATGAAATATGGCCATTATTTCTTATTACTTTTTCATACTTTTCATTAATTTAGTCTAATATAAAACATATATTGATTCATTTTTGATAATTTGACATCGAAACACACATTTTCTTTTCTGCTCAAACATGTCACATGATATAGACAGGGTCACGGTCAACTGTTTTACTATAGAGTGTGCTCAAAAGTATGCACCCGCTTATATATTATAAGAAAATTGTAGCAATAACAGACCAGAACCATCTGAGCCCCAATTGTTAGCTGTATCTGACAATGACATTGACAATGACATTGAAATGGACACTTTTGATGATGAAAAATGTTGTGTTTGCAACAAGCTTCAACCAGAATAGTTGAAAAACTGTACATCTCTGGTTTTCACTAAATGGGCACAACGTAATATGGAAGCATGTGGGCACTGGACTCATTTAATTAACAGTATCAATAAAGGATGACAAGGAGGCAGGGAATTAATTTGTCCTTGTCTTAAAAATATGTAAGTTTTATCGTTATCAAATGTTTCAAAAGTTTATTTTCGTAAACACATTTGGCTAACCCTGTACATTAGAAAGTCACCGAAACAGTTACACGTCATCAGTTCGTGTGTATACAACTACTGCAACTACTGCATTCAAACATGGCAGATATCTCGGTCAATACAGCATTGTTTTGAATCTGTTTTTACAACATAAAAGGGATTGAATTGATGTGAAAGCAAGAAATGAAAATATATTAATTACTTATTTATTTAATACGGAAGCCGCTCGTTATAGTTAAGGTCACCGAAACAGGGACTTCATCGAGAAATTAAACTGTGGAGTGCCCCCTGACTAGTACAAAATACTTGACAGGAACCATGCGACATGTTTTCTGTGACTTATAATTATATATTTACTAACTTACTGATAACATTTCATTTTTTGAAACGCATTATTTCACCAGAATTCAAAATCAAAACAGCATTTACATATCAATATATACCAACATTAAAATATAAAACATAAATTCTTTCCAAAATACATACGTACAGTTACTTTTAGAATAAAAGGTTTTATCACATAACGTCCCTTGTTAGCAGTGTCGAACAACCATGTAATACAACCTGGAACGATTTTGATTGGTTGAGTTGAATCTGTAACACTACGCAGGTTTTATTGACTGAAACTATTTTATTTATTATAAAGTCATCTAGATCTAGGTCATAAACTTAGTATTTACCACAGCTTATACTAACTAATGAAAGTTATACAAATCAGTGTGCAATTTTGTTAAAGTTGTCGTAAAACGCCTTTTATAAAGAGATAAAAAAACGAACTCTTTGATACTCAACGTTGTGTGTGACGTGACGTTGTGACGTCACATAACGTTCTTATGCCTGATTGTATGACGTTTTGGCGCTAAAGTGTGTCTGACGTCGTGGCGGTTTTATGTCTATCTGAATTATATTTTACTTATTTGATTGCAATGTTATATGATAAAAAGGATCTTAAACTCGTTCCCATTCCATATAAGATTTATGAAACTCGTTATGAATTATTTTTAATTTTAACTCGCCAAAAGGCTCGTTAAAATTAAAATAATTCATAACTCGTTTCATAAATCTTATATGAAATGGGAACTCTTTTAAGATCCTCTATATATCAAGTTTTCGTAACTTTTAATTTGGAATTAGCTTAACTACAGTTATTAAACCTCGACATTGCACTTCGATATGTATGGCAGACAGGGCATCAATACATCGTGTCCTAGAAAATTACTATAAGATCTGCTTCCGACCTACATTGCATGAGATGTGAATGAATTAAAGAACTTGTAATCCAATCATCTAATAAACGATTTTATTGGCAAATCCTTTTTGATAATTTATCAAACAGTTCAAACCTTTCGACATATTACCAAATATTGACTTTTATCACATACTTCCCTATAAATACGTAGTTTTTGAATATACGATACGACATAGACCTTGCTAGTCATTACCATCAGGATTTCGTTGCCGGCAATAAAGCCGGGCAATAAAGCCATGAAATAAAGGGTTAAAACTGTCATATCACGGAAATAACCGAATGTTCTTTATGACTCTTTCAGCGGAGTGATACGGAAATTACCGATTAGTTACGATTGTATACGATGTGTCACTCGTATCGTTTGTCGTCTGTTTGTCATCCTGTTTTCGCGCCAGATTATTGGCGATACATCTACATGTGTACGTTGAGCTGGCATCTTTGGCCATAACTTTTAGTCTCTACGGAAATGACTTGACTAGTAATGCAAAGAAGATGAAATAAAAAAGATGATAGATAGATAAAAGTAAAATAAAGAAATATATAAGGCATAATACACGGACCATAAAGATAGTTTAACAACTTTATAATAAACTCAATTATATAGAACCATCCGTGGATAAAATAACCACTTGTGACCATTCATTTTCTGAATTAGACAATTTCAAAGTCAATGGCATTCATTTTAAATCTAATTTCGGAAGAAAATGTCGTTTAGATCTACACAAGTTTACGCGACAGACGTGCATGAACACATCAAAATGGGATTACATCTATTAATAATATTATTGTATTCTCCCTGGGAAAAAGCGTAGTAAATTAGTTGCATTTGACAGTTCAACAAAGTCATTGCTGAAGTATATGATAAATAGAATATAAAATGTGTATTTTCATATCACACCCTATATCTGGCCCTCGACCCATATCAGCCCTCGAGCTAAAGCTCTTGGGCTGATATGGCGTCTCAGGCCTGATATAGGGTGTGATATGAAAATACCCATTTATTATTCTCTATGTATTTCTAAATATTGTATTACTAAATATTGCGTATAATACATTTTAATATAATAAAACCTATGATAAAATAAACTCGAAACAAATATATATTGTACTTTTTGTTTCCCAATATTTATAAAAGTAGAGATAGGTCGAGGTAGCTGATGTTTCATGCGACGAGATTGTCAAGTTACTTTTCAAAATCCGTTCGTTCTGAGCAAGTGAACGCTATAAGTGTGTAGCTTTATGGAGAAAAGAGAACGCAATGTCTGAGTAATTACATGTTTTGATGCAACATTTAGGTTGAGTATTATAAAAACATAAACATATAGTTGTCAAATTAAGACATATACAAAAATATACAAAATAATATGTTATAAACATATCATGCTCTATTTACTCATCTCGTACAACGGCGGGAGATTTCATCCCGTGCTGCTTACAGCTATACCGCTGCAAAGACTTGCCCCTACTCTGTGTTGATTGGTCAGTTCCAGGTCCAATTCAAGCTCTGGTCCCACTACATTCCTGCGTCACCATTACAGCATCCATGTGGCACCGTCCACGATTGAATCAGTGTTGACTGCCTCGCTGTAGAGCCACGTTGTATAGGCATACCCGCTATGGAGGAACTATTGTTCGGGGCGCTTGTTTCAGCCAAATGTTTTATTGAACATTTCAGACAAAATTCAACTTTAACCTAAATAAGTTGTGTATCATTGAAACCATTTTAGTGGTAAATAAAAATACTTTACTTTCCAAATCGGTTGAGAAATAAAAATTTCATGTGCAAAAGTTGTTTTCAATGCAAAAATCTGCTGCATCGAAATTTAGAAAAATGTCTTTTTCAAAATGATGTTATACAAAAATGGTTTTATATGTTGGGCAAGCATACATTAATACATCCTGAATGTTTTATAGCAAACTACTGAGGTTAACTGAAGTTATTTGAGATTTCTTACTTTTCTGCTGTCCCAGCAACAAGGAGTTTACATCTAAAAAGTATTTTGGCTGTAAAATATGTATTTCTTATCAAAACTGAAGTATTTTTAATTATTCTCAAAAAGAAATATATAATATTTCCGCCAATTTTGAATGTCGCTAAAACAACCGATGGAATATGTCCTATCTCCTATATGATGAAGAAATGTCATCTATAATGATTCTGGTCAAAACTCGTACACATTTGCTAAAATGAAAGTGAGCTGTTTTTCTTATCATTTTACATGTATTTGTGCATACTACTACCAAAACTAACTTTAAAAGTTACCGCGTGTGGTTTCCAGACAAGACTATGACCACTGCTTATCCCGGTTGAGGGGTAAAATCCCCACGAATTCATGTTCATTTGTCATGTTTGTCATGTTTGTCATGTTCATTATAGGTCTTCATCGTTATCCCTGTATTGTTTCAGGCGCTAATTGAGTCGTGGCAAAAAAGCAATGATCGTGGCTCCAGCGACAAATGGAGTGTTTACATGATAATTTGCAGCAACTCTATTTCTAGGCCCATTCTGCATATTTTTATCTAGATGTATATGGAGTGTAAGCATGGAATTTACATTCCTGTTGGCGCCATAAAACCTTTTTGTGTTGGTGCACCGTACAACCCCAATTCAATTTAAAGTTGCTTGTGTGCGATATTATATGGATGTTTAATACGTTTAGATAAGAGATTAGGAGAAAAACAAAAACAATCTGGTATTTTGTTTATTTTTTGGCTAATTACATCAAACAAATTTGTCGATTTGACATACGTGACGCATTATGGCTTAATCGACAGTGTAATGTTGTTGTCTTGGTTTGTAGGACATATTTATTAATTAGACCTATGATAATTCAGTAGTAATCATGTTACAATTTGCCGTGCATATCACATCGAATATCATATCAACTACCGTAATGTTGTCGTTGTTGTAGGTGGTAACTTTCAGTCTAGACTTTGACCTATCATAACACCAGGAACACATTGGTATTATAGGGCTAGTATCGATGTTACTGTTGTTCGTTCAAATCAAATCAAGTACGGTAATGTTGTCGTTGTTGTTGGTAACTATCAATCTAGACTTTGACCTATCATAACACACTGTCCTAGGCGAGGAAATATCATCTGACTGTTTCACTACCACACCAAGTTTGTCTCCGCTCAGTCAAATCTATACCACATTTTGTGAAGTGTTCCCACTTACAAAGATATTCCCACAACCATCGTCACACACAACCCGAGCTTCCGATAACTCTTGATCACTGAACAGCGAGAGTACCCTCCCTTGCCTGTCTAGGGTGACCAGACCAGTATTGTAATCGGTGACATAATTCTTGCTTCCATCTTCACTCACTGCAACATGTCGGTTGCTAGAAAATATTTCTTTTCCCGATTGATCCTTACATATCATTCTCAAAAGCATCCCGGATGTATCGTAAACATAAAATTGTTTGCCACACTCTGATACGAATATCTCGCCATTACTCAATTTAAAATTTGTTGAACAATCATGCTTCACCTGTATTGAAAGAGTTGGCGCCATCTTGGTTCCCAAGGAGACGAACTGTTCGTATGGTGTTGTTGTTCAAAGAAACAGCGATCTCTTGTGGATTTATTTCACATACTGCAAGAGGAGAGGCAGGCAGATCACACTGGCCTATCACTTTGTATATGGTACTGTCTAATTGCTTAATTTTCTTGTTATAGTTGTCTGCAAGTAAAAGTGCACCTGATATCAGAATACATGAACCAAATATGTTACATGTTTTATCATCATCGCGGATTCTCACATTATAAGTGTGTTTACTTGTAACTTGGTATAAACGATCATGTTGTTGGACTTATTTTAGATTATCGTCTGCCTTTTCCTGAACCTTACCGAGTGATGAAAGTCCATTTAAAAACTGCACGATGGCAGGATCTGGTTGATTTTGTTGTCAATGTCCTTACTTTTTGCTTCAAATTCCTTTTACCATTTTTTTCTCTAATTCATCTAAGGTGTTGTTTATCTTATCCCTTAATTCTTTGATTTTACCAAAAGCAATGGTCCTGTCCTGTTCTACTTCTGCGAGGTTATCATGTCGAGCTTGAATAATGTCCTCAACGCGAGTCCTGGCATTTTTAACGACCTCTTTTATTTTCTGAAGGTCTTCGTTTTTAATAATGCGCTCTATTTCTTCAGAAATGTAGACAACATCCACACACGGCCTATAGTGATAATTAAGAAAGGTATCGTTAATAATGAGAAAGGTGGTACTGTATTGTACACACAACAACGCGTACCATATACTGATTAGGTCCGGTACAAACTTTGATTGGGATTCGTTAACACGCTTGTCATAATTCGGGTCTAGTTAAAATCCCTATCCCGCCATCGACAGGGACATTTTACAACACATGTCAGGGATCAAATTTGATATTTTTAGCCCCTTCTAAAAAAAGCAAGTACCAAGCTTTTATACTTGCTATTTTAATCAAGACACTTGCATTAATTAATAATTTAGAGCCTTCCATTCATTGTAGCAGGAATGCTATACATGTAAATGATGACATTTTAACACTCAACAAGGTAATAATGCATAATTATACTTTTTATTTAAAGCCTTAAATAATAAGGTTCGATTAATTGCAAGAATTAAAAGTAATACTCTTATTTGTAACCATTGCAGCTGTGTATCTTTAGTAACCAGCTGAGTACCTTTAGGTTTGGTCTAACGCAGGCTTTCGATCGATTCCATCACCTACGACTTCTAAACAGCTTGATATTTATGGGACAAGAGGCAATACACTTCATTGGACCCAATCCTCTATGTAAAATAGAAGCCCAGCTGACAAATGCAGCATCCTTCGAGTCGGCATGCTCTCCAGCTACATTTGACTACGGACTCGAGGGCCAAGTACTAGAGGTTGTTAGTAAGCTATATTCTTGGAGTGGATCTTACCTCTCCTGGAACCACCATATCGACAGAACAGTGAGGATGGCCAACAACATGGTAGAGCAGCCGGTATCATAACATCAGCATTGTTAGAGATATGCTCGATGACCTAGGTTATGAGATATTTAAGACAATGCCAGTTAAGCTTTAGTTGACCATGATATACAACATACTCAACCACCTAGTAGGCATCCCTGTAGTATATATAATGAGAGTAAAAATTCAGTTTTCTCTCGCGGGGTATTAAAAAAGCAAGCATTTAAAATGTGTTAACCATAGCTCTCAACCCAAGCACACCATCGTTAAAAAAAACTGGCAAAAACAACTTTCATATTTTGTATATCATGGACAATTAAAACTTAGCTGGCATTGTCTTTCTAGGCTATTGTTTTTTTTATTTATATATACACGAGCATCTTTGTGTTTTACTTATATTGCCTATTAATGCTGCCTTGTTGGTTATAGAATATTTCATGGCGGGAAATTCTATATTTACACTGTCCCGTTTTATTGGGATGACAGTAAGGTAATTGTGAGGTTAGGTGTACCCTAGAACCTGGTTTAAACCCCCATCGGCATTTTTGACACTGACCGTTCCTATGCGGTAGCCCTAATGTCAACCCTTTTTGTGTTTGTGACGTCATATGCCTTTATTCCGTATTAACATTGCCGTTCATGTTTGTCTTTTTACGTGTTTCTGTGTTTACTGTGTTCTGTGAAAGCTGCATTTCCTGTTCGACTTTTATACTTATTTTCAGCCAGTTTAAAAAACAATGATATACTTGCCGTTAAAAGCTTTAAACAAATTTTAAATTGCTTGAGTAAACGCCGCTCTGGAAAAAAAATATACCGATACCCTCATTAATTATATACTACTCACCAATCCGGTTTATCAATTCAACAAAAATAATGTATCATTCCCCGTCTTCTTTCATAAATAACTAATAACTAAAAACATTTTTAAATCATCAAGCAAAGTCAGACGGAACCGGACAGTAGTCTTCATCATCGCTATACATATCAAATTCTACCATGTAATTTTCTTATACACTAATGTATTAAACATTGCACATAGAATTGTGTTAAGGAAACAGGCTTCATTCTGAATCATTTGCACATGTTTGTAAATATTTCAGTGTCTATGTTATATAAGCAAATGTTCGTTATTTAGTCGTACCGACAGATGGATTGTCCTGGAAGTGAAGCTTAAAGTGTGTGTACGCATTTAGAAGAATAACGATGGCGCTGCTATAAACAAAACGTAAAAAATGTACGGCAGCATAACGTAATAAGGTGATGGTAAAGCAGTGATAGTAAGGAATAAGAATATAAAGGAACAAGAAACGTGGAAATTCCACGAAAAACAGGTTTCGTTCCAATATATTTCCATATAAGCTATATACACACCAAGTTTCGCTTCAATATCTCACTCCTCACTCACGTTATTGCCCTGAGTTTTTTATTTTATTTTTAGTAACAGCAACCTTGACCTTGACCAAATGACCTCAACTGCTATCAGCGCTTCCGTGGTCGAGGGGTTAACGACGTTGCGGTGTAATCTTTCTCGTCTATCACCGCTGCGCGTTCGAATTCCACTGGAAGCTCAACTTATAAGTGAGAAAGTGTCGATTCTTACGGATGGCGGGAGGTATACAGTTCTACCCAGGAATAAGTGGGTGGTCTGCCCCCACCACAAAAGCAAATCGACCGTCATATATAGCATAACATGTGCTAACAATGACGTAAAATACCATTAAAGGGACACACGGCAATCTTGAAGTATTTGAAATGGGTGTCTCGATTTATATATCCAGTATCATTTTTACTTTTACTTTTACATTTAAATAAATCAAATTTTAAGTATTCACTATTTCGTCTTATTATACTATACGTTTTAATATATTATTGGTGCAATAATATCAAAAAGTAATAATATGCAAAACCAACTGGCTTAATACAATTATTATAATTAACATTAATGATTGAACAAATGCAATAATGTAGAAAAACTAACGGGACGCCGCTAGTTTTTGAAAAATCAAGTTTGCCATGTGTCCCTTTAAAACAAACAAACCTAATGCAATCCTACGTTTCCTTTTCATATAAGCTACCTACACAGTAAGTTTTGTTCCAATATCTCATTCTTAAATATAGTTATAGTCCGGATTTTTTTTCTTCTATTTTAGTAACAGTGATCTCAAATGCAATTCTAAGCTTTCTTTCTATATATAAGCTACCAACACAGCAACTTATTGAATAGATACCATGAACCGGCACTCCCGTGAAACGGTTAAAAATATTTAAAGTAAGGAAGATTAACAAGAGTGGTGATAGCAAGTCACATGTATACAATGGAAAAACAAAGCTGATAGTGAAATAAGATAGAAGGAAGACAAAGGTGAAAGAAACTATATCTTGGACAGATGGGGAAAGAGCAAATGCATTTTAAAAATAATAAATAGTAAATCATTCGGTACTTTGTGGGAGTAAAGCAGAAGAAAGTTATAATAAGGTAGGAAGAATGCAAATGATATAAGGAATACAAAGTTGAATTCAGAGATTATAGACGAGGCAAATGTTAGTAAGAATGTACTCAGTAGTGAAAATATTAGCCAAACTAAAAATGTGAAAAAGCAATAGTCCCGTGTGAGATAAAAGTAAGATATAGAAAAGGAGCTTGTTCTTCCACGACCGGTGACCAAGCAAAGAGGAGAACGACCATGAGATCGGTCATCAAAAGGTTGATCAGCCATTTGGTAATCTACCTGTATAATATTCTTTACGAATATGTTTGCTGTGTTTCAGGTATGATACGTATATGTATACCTAACATAAACCTTTTATCCTGTAACCTAAATTTGCATAACTTAAATTGAATCAGGAAGTTCCTGAGATATTCATGGTTTGTACTTCTATTTCCTCTGAATATGAAAGTAGATAGCTTTCCTATTATCGCAAATAATTGCTGAAGATGTCTCACAGTTGAAAACGGGACACACATAGTTATTATGAAATTAAACACTGAAATTCCTTGTTTGCAAAACGTTTCATGTACGTTTGTAGTTACTTCCGGTTGATTATAGTGTTTGCTAAGGTCATAATAGACGAAATCATGCCCCTTCCATAGTAAATCAAGCATGCTAAAGACCTGTAATAACCTCAAGGACGTTCTTTGACGTGCTCGGACGATACACTTTGATACGCCGGACCGCCAGGTTTACGTTCCCGTCCGACGGATGAGGCTAAGAAAACGTGCCTTGCCCAAGAACACACCGACAAACTCAGTGGCGCGCTGAGGCTTGGACCAATGTCATCTGTTTTTCAAATACACTGTGATATCAACCGAGCCACGTCAGCGCCTGGATATATTAATAACCAAGTGATATGAAAACGCAACACGGGAATTTCCGCTATATATTGTATATACTGCACACTTAATTGCACATAATATTCCAAAGAAATCCCAAGATGTTTTTTAAAAAGAAAGTTGCAGTTAACTAGAGAAAGGACACAACTGTGATGTTGTAGACGTTTTAATCACACTACACTTTGTAACAAGAACTTCATAAATGTTGAATTAGCTCTTTGAAAAATTGAGCTAGTTCAGTACTGTTTTTAACGTAAATAGTTTGCAAAATGTTGCATCCTAAGTTTGCTCACATGATTGAGCCAAACGCGTACTCTGTGAATAATGAAACATTGAAGGAATACTATTTGCTGTATTATTTGTTGTTTTAGTATATTTTCCAAAAGGAAAGGTCTTACGTAGCCATGTACCATTCGATTAAAAGCAGCATATTGTACATACAATATATAGCGGAAATTCCCGTGTTGCGTTTTCATATCACTTGAGTGTATAACTGTAAGAGTATGACACGTTTCCCGGGACCCGGATTTCTTATTCTGTTTATTAATTACCTCAGATAACGAGCCGCTATACAACAATGCATTCATGTAAGAATAATTTCAAACCAGCATTAAGTTAAGCACCCACATTAAGAGGAATTCTTTTCTTCGAGTTGGGAGTTTCGAGTAAAAAAATTCGAGTTTCAAGTAGAGAATATCGAGTTTCGAGTAGAGAATAGCGAGTTTCGAGTGGAGAAAATCCGAATTTTGAGTGAGCGGTAAAGAGGTGGGGACTATTTTCCTTTACTATATACATATTTAGTACTCTAAATCATGAATATATGTAACTTTTACAGTTTTAAATAATGAAACAATTTATAGTAGATAATTAAAGACAAATATTCTTGTGCACCTATTCGTACTTGATGATCATTCGAAATAGTTCGGTTGTAAACGAGTACACAGATGAGTGCGGAAGCGCCGTCTGGTGGGATACAATGAACCAGTATTTGCAATTCTGAGCCATCTGATTGGTTTAAAAAGTAGGGTTAACCCTAAACACTTACAAGTGCACTTATGCATTTAGCGGCAAGGAGTGGGGGATGGAGGGAGCATTTAGAAGGATTGCATTGCACATGTGTAAAAAACGCGTGACAGGTCCGTAGCCAGCCTGAAATTTAACCAAGGCCAATCCCTTACTATGGAGATCCGGTGGCAGGAACCCTCGCCCACCCACCCACATAACAACATAGTCACAGGTAGCTTCAGAAAACAGCGCTTGGTTGTTTTTAAATAAGAACTAGTATGTGTTGACGGTTAAATCTGTTTACAAAATATTAAAATCTAGTCACAAGATGACATTATGAAAATATTCGAGTTTCGAGTTGACATTATCGAGTATCGAGTAGAGAAAATCGAGTCTCGAGTAGAGGAAATCGAGTTTCGAGTAGAGAAAATCGAGTTCCGAGTTGACATTATCGAGTTTCGAGTAGAGAAAATCGAGTAGAAAATCGAGCCTCAAGTAAAACAAATCGAATTTTGGGAAGACAAAAGTCATTATTATAATGATTATTTATACGATAATTATATATTAAAATTTAGTTATAAAATACATTTAGTCATTAGTATTTTAACAGTGAAAGAAGTAAATTCAATACTAATTCATATGCGTTCAGGCTCTTATTGTGTCGCCTGCGTTGCGCAGACGCTTAGGGATTACTTTGTCCGTCGTCTGTCTTTCGTCGTCGTCCGTCCGTCAGTTACACTTTAACCTGCAACGTAACATTGGCCATAAATTGCAAAGTATTTGACCTATGTTCATGAAACTTCACACACATATTCATCTCACCTCAAAAAATGTTGTTACACATGTCCAATAGCTCTGACTTTCATTTCGTTAGAGTTATGCCCCATTTTATAAAACTTTAACCTGCAACTTAACGTTGGAAATGCGCACACGGTAGGCGACACAAGTGTTCTATAGAACACCCTTCTTGTTACGCTCAGACGTCAACATCGTGCATGTACTATACAATATAAACAACAGTATTCAACATGATTCGAATGACCGATATAATTAAATAAATATATTTCAATATATGTGTGTTTGATCGAGGTTGGGGTTGGGTGATGGGTTGAGGGGGTGAAATCATAAAGATATTATAGTGGGGCAGATTGGTGACATATATTGGCAAAATTGTGCATTTTGTGACAAAAGCATCAAACTTCACACATAGCTAGACAATACTCTACTTAATATTTTTGGCTATGGACCCACGTCAGATTTTGAAAAATGGTCGCCATTTTCAAAATGACCGCCAAATATATTCATAAAGAATTAATGAAGCCCATAATTAATTGGTTTCATCAAAGATTGTTATTGTAAACACACCAAATTCAGTACATAGAAGGACAATAAAACATGTGATAATTTGGGTCATGTTTTTCTTCAAAATGTTCGCCATTTTCAAAATGGCCGCTAAAAAATGCTAATTTTTTTAATTTTTTTATATATATTTATTTTTTGTAGAAAGCAATCAAAATGTTGGGGGTGTTGTCTTGATATATATTATGTGTATGTTTATACTTCAATAAAAAGTTGTTAGAAACACCCCTATACTTTAGAGGTTAGGGGTTTTACACATGCTATGCCAACTCTGAGTCTAGTTTGTCGTTAGTTGTCTTTAGCCTTAAGCATTTCTGAAATGTGTTTAAGTTTCAGTCTCATCTTTATTAGAGACCTTTAGTTTATAATAACTCTAAGTATACATCCAGTGATTTGGTAAAACACTATTAGAGGGACAAACAACAATCTCGAATTATTTATCAAGCATCCAAATTTTCACCTAGATATAAATAGTAATCCAATATAATTTTGACTTTAAAACTGCTTGCATATAGTAAATACAATTCAGAATGGTTTAATTGTTTGTGGTTATTCTTTTACATATTTTAATATATTATTGGTGCAATATATTCCCCATCGAACGATATGTAAAAATAATTTGCTTCGAACTATTCTTAAAACATGCATATGAAGTAGCAAAACTAACAGGACGCCACAGGTTATAAAAAAAGTCAAGCTTGCCGAGTCTTCTAAATGCGTAGAAAAAATATATCGCAAAGGAAACTTAAACAATATTTCTCATCTCCAGTTTATCGGAATTAAATTTAATTAAGACCTTAAATTACATATGTTGATTTAATAAACATAAACGAGATATAGGGTCATATAGAAACCACAGCGTCCGAACGCAATGGCATCGTAGGTCCGCACTGTACTGCAAACAAGGACTTGATAATACAATGAAAGAGACAAAAAACAACAGAAAGGGTGGTGAAGACAGGGTCAGACACTATCAAAAAACAAAATCAAAAAAGTAGTTTGTTATATACACAAACGCAAATGTAATAACTGGACATATACGTTGAACATTTTCAGTATTAGAGCTACCATCAAATGTAATCTAATCTTAATGATTTATGATCTGAAGAGTATAATTTTGTTTAATCACAGTCACAGTACCCCAAGTCCCATTTTCAAAAGAATATACATCATTTTTGCTTTGACACATCGTTTGCCACACACTTGCATCTTTGACATCTACATTTAAGAATTTCCTTGCAAACGCTGAGGTCTGTGGCAGTGGTATCGAGCATGGCTCCAACCTACCCTATTCCAACCCCAGTCACAGGATATAGGCATTTCAATGGTGGACAGAAAAGCCATGTGTCCAACAAGGTCCAACCTGCTAAACAACTCATCAGGTGTGCTTGATAAGAGCTACTGCAATTGGTGACATGGACTTGTTGTATCTTGGAGCCATTGAATGTTAACAATTCTTTGCGACATGTACATGCAATGTCTCTTTCATACATAATGAAAACACACTTTCCAGGAAGCACAACTTTTGGAATTGGAAAGCTTGTGCAAACTCAACATAATCTTTCCAGATTTTCCAAGCACAGATTTTACCTCTTTCAGCAAATTAAGATATTTCATTACATCTAGTAAGTGTGAAAAACAGCTATGCTCTTGATTTATATGACCTAATTATTGGGCATTACAATGTGCAATGAAGCACCTAAAGTGATTATCAGCTCCTAAAACTAAGCCATAGCTCATCTAACTGCATTTACTGCACCATTGTTATTACATGTTCTACACAATCTGTGCCTACTGTATACATCATAACTTTAGTGAAGACTTGTTTGGAATAATCTGCAACACACGCACTGTATCAACCTCTTAGTGAATGGATGGAGATCAGTCTGCATCCTACTCTCGTTGTGTGATACAAGGCACATCTTCACCTCTGTTTCATTGAACGTGTTTAGTTACTCTTCTGTCGTGTTTAGTTTCTCTTCTGTCGCAACCGATTGCTATGCCAGAGAAACCAGAGCTCTGCTTTTGTATTGAATGATGGCTGTCACACTGTCAGGTATATATTCTATATCAATGTGTATAAGAACTTGCTAATCGTTCTTACTAATGTTTGCAAGCATCAAAAGGCGTTCTAAGGCAACTTGTGTAGTTTGATTTAAATCCAAATAAGTTTTCTAACGTTAGAAAGGGCTTGTGAGACACCCTAATCTGCCGTTAATCCGAACTTGATATGATACATATATATATGCTAGAAGAGAAAGCAAGTTATATAATCTGTTGTAAATTGGTGATCACTGAGGAAAGAAAACATGTTCTGGTTTATCTGCTTTGCATGACATAATTTACCTATTTGTTGAACAATTTCAGTCACATGAGAGTCTTTTATGAAATATAAGTCACTCACCAGTAAATCCTCAATACTGTCATTGAATATATTTTCGAATTCCTCTACTGTATCCCTCAATCTGTCTTATGAACATCTTTAACTTGTTCATGATGACAAAGATCAGAGTAATATCAGACATAAATTCTGTGTACTAAAATAAAATTATAGTTTTTAGTTATATGCGCGTCAAGATATTTGATGCACAACAAGATATGTCATTATTAATACAGAGTTGCGTTTCTTTTTTCCTTTAGTATATCATATAACGTTAGTGATAAAACGTGTTTATGAGAGCTCTGTACCAGTGTAGCAAATTAGTGTTTACAATAGCATATGTTTGGATATAACAATTATACTACTGCGTACATTTGGATTTAAAATAAATATTTGTTTTATGTGACAAAGTGACTTAATCATAGTTATATTAAGAAAAGTTAGATCTACACATACTGTTTGGACACCCCACTGGTTGTATTACCAGAAGTGTTATATGGACACTCTGTGCTTCTAATTCTAAAGGAATTTTAATATTTCTGCTACCATTCATTTCACAATAAAAGCGAAAAACTTTTAACAGATTTTCTGTTAGAAAATGGAAACTTCTACACTTCGTTCAACACTAGGTGAATTCACTACACATGAAATGGAAAATAGATAATGTTCTCAGACTGAGAGTTCGGTAGAACATCAAATAAATACAGGCGATCAATATGATGGGATCTTCTACAGAGTAAAACCGGACAATGCAAGGACACACATTACTTTTCTGTCAGATGTGCTGTTTAAAGTCGTCAGATTTTAACTTGCCTGATGGCATAGATGAATATAAAATAATCACCAGAGTGAAGAACGTCCGATGCATAGTTAGTCTAGATTTAGACAGTCGCGAGCTGGAAGTATCTAACCCGCTCACCAAACATGGATGGAAAACAATTTTAAACTAAAAACGGAGCATTTAATGGAGAAATGTATTATAGTTACAAATACAAATTTGAAAGAAATTGCCCAGATGAAATATCTTAAAACTACCCAGGACAAACTCTCCATGGTAACACCAAATGGATCTAGTACCCCCAGTGTGACATTGCTATCATCAACAGCAGTAAATGGAGAATTAATGCATGCCATGTGTGAATCAATTAGTAATTTAAAGAGAGAAACTAAGATGCTACGTCAGGAAATGGACACCATAAAACCGCAGCAAACTTATACTGCTGCTCTCAGCAGGGACACCAGATCACAGGTTGTACAAACAGATCAGCTGCCTCACTCACAGGATGCAGAAAACTGCCATACTGGACACCAAATAGCTTCCCAGCCATCAAAAGCTACATCCCAGCAGGAGATTGAAGTAGTGATCAGTCAGAGAAACTCCATCAGTGAAGACTCTGTTTTTTTTTCACATCCTTGCATAAACCACAGAGACCACCTGCGGCGCAAAAGTCACCTGTTCGCAATACACAGAAATCAAGTAACCACAAGAAGGTTTTGATAATGGGCGACTCTATACTGCATGGTGTCAATTCCGGGACTAAAACATAATGTCCATAAGCACTCTGTATCAGGAGCAACAATCAAAACACTTATAACAGACATACACCTACATGATCTGCAACAATTTGATATAGTTGTACTGTATATAGGAGGTAACGACCTCTCAAGAAACGCTGATACTGAACTAATTGAAGAGCAGTATTACCAGCTTATTGCCCTCATCAAGGCTGGAAACGAAAACTGCAAAATAGTTTTGTCAAAACTTGAACCTAGAGGCGATGTTGACGTTCACGCAGTAAACATGATTATTGAGCGCTTGTCAGTTCATCACAAAACTGACTATGCTGACAACTACCGTTCCTTTCACGATAAAAATGGAAAATTATTAACTCGTTTCCTGAATGAAAGGGATCACATTTACTCGTCCAAACCAAAAACCAAGCGAGTACTAGCCACTATAAATGAAACAGTTGAAATTGTGCATGACTTCACCGAGTGCACTTTCGCCTGAAAACCAGTTCAACAATTTGGCCCAACAGGTAACTTCTCAAATGCAAGAGCTGCCAGAAACAGGCGTTATTTTCAACCTAGAAAGTGCTTAAACTGTAATGAAACTAGCCACAACACCATGCGAATGAAGACATCGGCAACCAGTCAAATTCGGGCATGTGGTTTAGTAGGTAACAAAGAGGTTGGAAATTTGTATAGGAGCACGGCAATGATGCCAACTATCACAGACACGCAGAAAATCGTTTCAGTGTTTTGGACACGATATGTGAAAATTGTGATCTTTGCGTATGTTCGTGTGAACATGAGAACAATAACAGTGTGCTTTTACTGCCACATTCAATAAAAAGAAATCAAACAAATAAACAATGCACACTTAACTGATCTATGTTTAAATAAAAAGGGTTTTAATATTGGTCACATTAACATACAGGGATTATCTACAAAAATTACCAAATTAAATTGATGTTAACTTCACCTTTAAATGAAATGTGCATGGAATCAGTGAGACAAAATTTACTAGTAACCATAACACTGAATCATTCTATGTAGGTGGCTTGCAAGTTCCATTTCGAAGGGATAGAATAGTAAACTGAGGTGGTGGTTTGATTGTTTATGTTACAAATGGCATAAATTGTACTAGAAGAACCGATTTAGAAGATGATAATATAAAAAGTATATGGATTGAGATTAAGCCAAATAAAAGTAAACCATTTCTTATTGGCTCTATATACTGACGCCCCGAGTCTAGATTAATATGGAAAGAATATTTTAATGAGCACTTAGAAAAAGTTCAGTTAGAGGAAAAAGAATCAATTATACTAGGAGATATAAATCGTGATTTACTTAATCCACAGATAAATATAAAATGGTCTAATTATATTTCATCATAAGGGCTTGCGCAAATGGTAAAAGAACCAACAAGAGAATGTCCAAATTCAAAATCTCTCATAGATCATGTTTATACTAATTTTGAAGAACATATTATGTATGTAAAAGTACAAAAAATTGGCGTTAGTGACCATTATCCAATTTCCTGTACACGTAAATTAAATTAAAGATAAAATCAATACTAATCTATTAATTATCGGTCTTTCAAAACTTTTGTTGAGGAAAACTGTATTAACGATCTTAAAAGCATATCATGGAACACACATGCAAGTTATACAGATGCAAATGACTTACTTAACACCTGGGTGACTAATTTCTCAAGTGGTATTGATAAGCATGTGCCGCTTAGAATACATAGTGTTACAAAGCTCCAACATCCTGATTGGCTTAATTCTGATATTTTAGATGCAATAAAAGAAAGAGATAAATGTAAAGCAAAAAATTAAATGATATTCAAAATTACAGAATTTTAAGAAATAAAGTATGTAATTTGATTAAAGAATCTAAGAAGTCCTCTTATGAAAGGAAAATTGAAGAAGGCAAATCAGATCCAAAGTCAATATGGAAAATATTTAAAGAGCACGGTGCCTCCACAAAAACTTCGCAAAAAGGAAATTCTGTAAATCAGATCAATAAAAATGGTGAAGAAATAACAGATAATTTTGAGATGGCAAATTAGTTTAATAATTTCTTTGTTAATATAGCTGCAAATTTAAAAGAACCTATTTCAAACTCGAACTTTACAAAAGTATAGGAATTTGTAAATCGCACTGTTCCAGACAAAATGTATTTTAACATTCCTCTCATAACAGAAAAACAAACTCGTAATATGCTTCTCGACGTAGATACATCGGAATCCACGGGACTTGACCAAATTGGTCCTAAATTACTAAAATTATCAGCCAGTGTAATATCAAAAAGTATTACATATATTATTAATTGTAGTATCAGACAGGGAATTTTCCCAGATACTTGGAAAGCTGCTAAGTTTAATCCCTTATTCAAATCAGGTGCATCTGATAATGTAAACAATTACAGACCAATTTCTATTTTACCAACTCTTTCCAAGTTGATTGAAAAACATGTGCACAACTCATTTTTGAGTTTTTAAATTGTAAATCTCAAAGTGCGTTTAGAAAAAGCCACAGCTGCATAACGGCTTTAATTGATATGATTGACAAGTGGTTAAAATGATTAAATGAAGGTAAATTTGTTGGAGTAATAATGGTTGATTTTAGGAAAGCGTTTGACTTAGTGGATCATAACGATCTTTTAAAAAAAATGCAGATCTATAAATCTAGTGACAATACAATTAAGTGGTTTAAATGTTATCTAACAGATAGGAAACAAAATGTTTCCCTAAATGGGGTTGTCTCTGATAAACAGTTAATCACATGTGTTGTACCACAATGCTCTATATTATGACCTCTCCTATTCTTATTTTTCATAAATGACCTTCCTATATGTCTTGATGGTACTGTATCTAATGCATAAATGTATGCGGATGATACCACTATCTATGATGTTAACACATCAAAAGCAGTAATTGAGCAAAACCTCCAAACCTATGCCCTCAATGATTGGTGTCTAAATAAAGGTATGGTTTTAAACACTGAAAAAAACTGAAGTGCTCTTAGTTACTACACCTCAAAAGTGTGCAAGACTTGTTAATAACAAATTATCATTAAAATATAATAACATTGAACTGCAACTTACAACAGGTGATACAATTTTGGGAATGCATATAGATGAACACTTGAAGTGGGATAATCACATTATGTATATTCGTAAGGAAATATCAACCAACATCTGGCTACTGTCAAGAATAAAATCATATATTCCTTTAAATCACCGGATAATATTTCATAAGGCATATGTTCAACCTGATCTAGATTACTGTAATACAATATGGGGAAATACAAAGAAAGCTAACATACAAATGTTATTACGTTTGCAGAGGAGAGCATGTCGTATTGAGGGTGGCCACAGACTCTGGAAAACAGGGAAAAGGGTGAAAAAAAAATCCCTGCAGGGAAAAATCAGGGAATTTGAAAATTTGCAAAAAAATCAGGGAATTATCAGGGAATTTTACAAAGATTGGAGAGAAAAAATCTTGGCTACTGGTAGCTTCTCTTCCTGACTTTATTAAAAAGCTGTATTTCTTCAAACTGTTAGCAATATATTAATAAAGGAATTTACAATTATGTATCTATAGCTTAATGTTAATCCATATATGATGGGTTAATCTTTCCAATCAATACTATTCGTCAGTACTTACTCTGTTAAATGGTTAAAATAATTGGGATCTTAACTGAAGAGAAGCTAGAATGGAAGTGAGCAACCATTGCCCCAGAGCTCAAACACTAATTAAAATATACTGTCTTTTATTACAATCATGGATTGATGGCTGCATGAGAATCAGTTTACCTAATGACTGACTATAATTCTTTTCTTTTTGTGTTTATCATTCATTAAGATGATGGTGTTTATGACCTACATTCCTGTGCTTTTGCATAACTTTTGTTCTGCTTTACATTTTAATAGGCTAGTAGTGCTCGTTGGTGCTAGTGCTTGACTGGGTTCACTTTGCTTACTAATATTCCATTTTGCATTTGTTTTAGATATCTTTCTAACCAGAAGATTGTAGATCAGCTTGCTTTAAAACATTACTCCAGTCGCTGTGCAAGATTAAGCATTTTCATTTGCCTATACAATGCTTCTGGTACTTTTGTAAATGCGACAAGTAACAATAAGACCTGTAAAACTCCGAAGATATGAGTAACGAATGTGTTTGGCTTAATGGTGGTGAAGGTATGGCTATAAGGGGAGGTTGGAGGCCATACGTATACAGCTGTATTTGAGCTATATACTCCGTGAAAAGATCAGGGAAAATCACCTTTCAGTCAGGGAAAAATCAGAAAATTATCAGGGAATTTCATTTTGGGATTTCTGTGGCCACCCTGCGTACTATTTTATGCGACCAATATACCACACTAAATGAATCACTGGTTATCATTAATTCCCTTAATATCGAGAAAAAGATATTTCTCCAAAAGGCAAAATGTATGTATAGAGTTTCAAAACATGCAGTCCCGTCATATATTTGTGATATGTTTCATCCTACTGTTATCTCGCAGAGAAATCTACGATCTGCATAAGAATTAAATTATATAACTCCAAGACCAAACAAAGAACTATTTAAAGGGAGTATGTCATACTCTGGAACAATTGTGTGATATAGCATTCCTTCATATATTAGATAATGTACTTCTTTAAAAACCTTTGCATCTAACTGCGTTAAATGGCTGAAAACACAATCATAATGTAATTATTGTAAATGTATTGTCATGTATGGCACTTTCAGATAATTGTTGACATCTTGTCTACTGTATGGTACTTTATTATGCAAACCACCACCTCAAACCATGTACATGTATATACTTATGTATATATATTTAGAATGAATGTGTACATGGTTGTAAATGTGTGTGCATGTGTGTATTTGCATGTATGTGTGCGCAATAACGTAAAGGAAATATCACTGTTTCGTTATATATGCTTTACATTGTACGTGTATATGTATGACTTTGCAGAGGGTCCCAAGGGAGATTAGTGTTGGCTAATTGGGTCACCCTCTTTTAATAAAGACATTCATTCATTCATCATTTCTTTCTTTGGCCTCGCCTGATGAATTATTGCAATAACTAGAATTAATAGATAACTCGAGCCATTTTCAGGACGTACTTCATCTCCATCTTCTTTCGCCATATTGTTTTCTGTTTGTGAGCTAGTTCAATAGGCATTGATGAGACAACACTAATGACGTTTAACTCACACACACAGATGACTAAGATTTAAAGTGTAGCTGAACAATACTGCAATTGCAAACTTTCGGTTTCTCTGCATGATCGTCATGTGCAATACTCAATGGTAGGCATGTATTGCTCATACTCCCTGATACATGTATTTATTTCAGAAAGGAATCTGCAGTGTTAGCTAATTTTACATTTGGCACAAGGGCACTCATGGTCCATCTATAGTCTTCAAACAAGTCTCAAATTGTTTTAAGCGTCTCCATTTTAAATATGAAGGCTTCATTGTATATACATAATGGTGTCGTAGAGAAGATGCGAACCCAATCTCACTTTCTACTTGGAAAGTCATTTCTTAAAATTATAGATACACGTATTAACTTTTATAATGCTAACCCCTCTTTACTTCCTCCGAGACCTAGGTTTTCCTTTCGTAATTTAAAATCGGGAATTCAGGAATTTCATAATACATTTGTTTTAGTTCCTGCAGATAAAGCAGCTAATAATGTAATTATTGTTTGACGCCTACATTACGTCAATGTTTTATCTCTGGAACTCAGCAGCACCAATTCGTATACTCCAGTTAATTCTACTGAGGATGATGTTGTTTCCGCACATATCACTCGGTGCACTACTTTCAAGGCTGGTGTAAACGATAAGCAAAATAAACTGCCTACCATGTACTGGATTCCTAAATTACATAAAAATCCGTATAAGGCTCACTTTATTTCGAATTCTAGTGCCTGCACCACAACAAACACCTCCAAACTTTTAACTTCTTGTCTTACTGCCGTTAAAGATCACGTTAAACTATACTGTGATAAAACTTATGAAAACTCTGGGATTAATTTATTTTGGTCTATAAAACATTCAGGAGACGTTCTTGATAACATTTTCAATAAAGTTCAAGTTTCATCAATAAGCACTTATGACTTCTTTACACTATATACAACCTTACCACATCATCTAATTAAAGACAAGCTATTTTTTTCTTATTCAAAAAACATTCGCTAGAGAAAATACTACATTGTTGGCATGTAATACTATTAAAGCGTTTTTTACTAACGGCAGTTTAGACAATTATACTATATGGACTTGCTATGAAGTTTGTGAAGCACTCATCTTCCTATTAGATAATATTTTCCTCAGGTATGGAACCACCGTTTATAGACGAATTGTTGGTATCCCTATAGGTACGAACTGTGCACCACTTGTCGCAGATTTGTTTTTACTTTGCTATGAAAGAGATTTCATGTTGAGTCTTTCACCAGATACGCAGGCAGATGTTATTGAAGCCTTCAATGACATCTCTCGGTATCTGGATGACATATTAAACATTGACAACCCTTAATTATCAACACTTGGACAGGGATGTTCCTCGAGCAACTTCTTATGGGGTGTATGTATCTCAACTTATTCTTTTTTCAAGAGCTTGTTCTCGAGTTGAGGACTTTAATATTCGTAATCTTTGTATAACTAAAAAGCTACTCAAAAGGGTTACCGTTACCGTAAACTTCGTAAAACCTTTGCAAACTTTTATTATCGTAACCCTGATCTTCTTTCCAAATATAAAAGTAATTTAAGGACTCTTCTGCGACAAGGACTATCACAACCTGACTTCTATGGTGATGTGATTATAAACTTCGTAAGATTCTTGGTCATGATCACTTTCATACTATCTTTGTTAAACTTGTTAAAAAGTTTATCAAAAGAGGTTATAACCCTATCATTTTGCAACATACTGCATGCTTGGTGGTGGACCCTTTTACAGTTCGCCACTAGGCTTTCCTCTTTAATTGTACGATAACCGGACAGGCTTTGGACCCTATGATGACGCCTACCTAAAGCCCATTGGGACGGTGGCGTTTGATGTTTGTCTATGATCTTTCTTGTCGTGCCCTTAATGGTTTATTCCCTTGTTGCTCTGCTTCTGCCAAGTCATTGAGTACCTTCATTGTGGCTTTCTAGGCTATTGTTTTTTAGCATATTTGTGTTTTACTTATATTGCCTATTGATGCTGCCTTGTCGGTTAGAGATTAGATCATGGCGGGCATTTCTTTATTTACACTGTCCTGTTTTAATGGGATGACAGTAGGGTAAGTGTGAGGTTTGGTGCACCCAAGAACCGGTTTAAACCCCCAGTGACCTACTTTGCCACTGACCGTTCCAAGGCGGTAGCCCTATTGTCAACCCTTTTGTGTTTGTGATGTCGTTTGTATTTATTATTACTTCTGCCTTCTTGTTTGTCTGTTTGCGTGTTTGTTTCTGTGTTTTGTGGTTGACTGTCCTCCTTAAATGCTACTTTCCCTGTCCGATCTTTTTATATTTCTTCAACACAAAATCTCATTATGATCTTCACATTGGGTTTCAGGCCGATCCCATTATTTTTGCTCGGCAACTATATAGCTTAGACGCAAATAACCCGTAAGCATAAAATCTCTTCGCGTTTGGGTTTTGTTTACTTGTTTTGTCTTTAAAATAAGGTTTACCAAGTCAAATAATGTATTTTAGGGTTTATTAATTTATTTTATAATGAACCGACAGTTTCTGATAAGAAAAATAGTTTAGTAGCATTCAGAAATTCCAATATCTGGTTAAAATGTAGAGTCAATCAGAAATGAAATTTGATTTAAACGTGTAAACCCCTAACAACTTAACCATATAGGGTACCTCTAAATAACTCTTTATTGCAATATTGACAAACAAATACTATGTCAAGAAAACTGAGTGAACAAATTCAACATATTAATTACTTTCTAACAAACAACTATTAAAGGAATTACACTTTTTACTATTTTCAACATGTTTTAGTGGCCATTTTGAAAACGGTAGCCATTTAAAACTTAAAATATTATTAAGTTATTATTCATGACCCTTTGTCAATTATTTTGTGGAATTTATTGTGATTGCCATAGTATATTTGGTTTAAACCTGATACATATATGTTTAATTGATTATTTATTACGTATTTGGGGGCCATTTTGAAAATGGCGGCCATTTTTAAAAATCTAATGTGGGTCCATAGCCTGATCTTTTCAGTATGATATTGTCTAGCTATGTGCAAAGTTTGGTGCTTTTGTCAATTAATGCACAATGTGTTCACCAATCTGCCTCACTAGTTGTTGGACTTGTGCTACATCAACATCTGCCTTTTCCACAACCTTACCGAGTGACGGGAGTCCACTTAAGAACTGTTCGATGGCAGGATCCGCTTCAAACTGGATCCTCGTATTTCCTATCGATTGTGCTGCCTCTGAGATCAGCTGGTCTGCCTCGGACATTTTCTTCTGATCGTTCTTCATGCACACATATTGCTGTGATCGATTTATCTCTGACGATTCCAGTTGTTTTTGAATGGAGTCCATGTCTTTTATTATGTCACCCATTGCTTCCAGCTCCACTTGGAGTTAGTTGTGAATGTCATTACTCTTTGCTTCAAATTCCTTTATCGTTGTTTTCTCTAATTCATCTAAGGTGTGATTTATCTTATCCCTTAATTCTTTGATTTTACCCAAAGCAACGACCCTGTCCTGTTCCACTTCTGCGAGACTATTATGTCGAGCTTGAATCATGTCCTCAACGCGAGTCTTGGCTTTTTTCATGTCCTCCTTCATCTTCTGAAGGTCTTCCGCTTTCATAATGCTCTCTATTTCTTCAGGAATGTAGACAACATCCACACAAGGCCTATATTGATAATTAAGAAAGGTATCGTCAATAATAACGAGAAAGGTGGTACTGTATTGTACACACAGCAACGAGTAGCATATACTGATAAGGTCCGTACACACTTTGATTGAGATTCGTTAACACGTTTGTCATAATGGAGATATATTTAAAAATACTGATATTTGATACTTTAAATAATATGCAGTTATAGAGAATGATACGAACTCGATATAATACATAGGATATTCTATGCCTTTTTACGTGGGCGCCAGCTTTGTTGGTTTGAACGGTGTAACTCCCATTTTATCCACTTCCTCCGGATTCGCCCATGAATTAGCTGCTTAAGTTTCGTTACATGTACATGTTTATTTCGTATGCCTTACATGTTTAATCGATCAATATGTTTGTTGTTTGTGTCATCGTGATTGCGTGTGTTATCTTTTGCTATTCATGAATCGTAAATAAATATAGTATTTACCTGTGTTTAACTGACATACAAACGGTGCACCCGATCTGGTCATCGTTCTTGCAATACATATTCACCAGCAGAGTTCGGTGTTGATCACATCTCTCCGTAGGCAATGACATCAGGTTCTGGGATCCATTCGTCGGAAACTCGGACCGTCCAAGTATCGTGTGGTCGGATAACGCCGGAATATCACTGTGCACCTCGACGCACGTGGAACAGTAATAGTCCTGGCACTCCACACAATACTTAGTAGCTTCTCTGTTCCTGTTTTTCCGGACACAAGGTGAGCAGGTCAATTCAAACGTTTAATCAAAACCGTCCATCGAACGCACAACACTTCCTTCTGCCGCCATTGCTTTAACAGTTTAAAAGTCTCGTGATCTCATTTGATTTGGCTGATTACACGACCTTGACCTGGATTGGTATTCTCCGTAAATACCTGGGTCGGATCCAAGATTTCAGATCGGGGTGTGAGTTATACTTATTCAGTGATTTATATCTACTGAAAAGAAAAAGAAACGCAACACAGGAATTTCCGCTATATATTGTATGTTAAATATGCTGCTGTTAATCGAATGGTACATGGCTACGTCAGATATTTCCTTTCGGAAAACCATACTAAAACAACACGTTACACAAAAAATAGTATTCCTGCAAAGTTTCATTATTGACAGAGTACACATTTGGCTCAAGCATATGAGCAAACTTCGGATGCAACATTTTGCAAACTCTTTACGTTAAATACGTTACTGAACTGGCTCAATTTTTCAAAGAAGAACTTCAACATTTATGAATTGCTTGTTACAACGTGTACTGTGATTAAAACGTCTACAACATCACAGTTGTGTCCTTTCTCTAATTAACTGTAACTTTTTGTTTTACCAAACATCATGGAATTTCCTTGGAATATATATGGAATTAGTTGTGCAGTAGGTATAATATATATATATATAGCGGAAATTCCCGTGTCGCGTTTCTTTTTCATTTCAGTATATAATAATACTATATATCTCCGATTAATAACTTACATTGTGTATGCACGCTACGTTTTATCAAAACAATCTGTGATACAGGTGTCGAATATCTTCATGTATACAAATTAAATCACATAATAATAAACGTCTGATAACACTGAGAAATTTAAAGGGACACACAACAATCTTGAAGTTTTTATCAAGCATTGTGTGTGTGTGCGTGAGTAGTATAGATAGTGAGGGTTCCAGCGCAGTTTTCCCTCGCTGGGAACGAGAATAACTAGTGAAATGTGCCAGGGGGGGACTCAGGCGTAACTCTCATAAATGTAAGTCACGCCTAAATCAACACCAACATATTTCAACAGTTTTCTCAAGCACCCCGCTCAGGAAAACTCCGCTGGAACCCTCACTATATATACTACTAATCAATCCGGTTTGCCATTCTAACATAACATTTGCAACTCATTAAGCAAAGTCAGAAGGAACCGGGCAGTAGTCTTCATCATCGCTCTGCATATCATTTTTTACCATGGAGTATTTTAGTTTCCTACACTTTACTATGTTGTATTTCAGTTCAAGAAGCACTTCTCTGTTTTTAACCAACTCACGTTCATAATTATCCATTTCAACCAGCAATCTTTTTTGCTTATTGACTTTGCTCTTTTTGGTGTCCATAAAATCATCACGGACTACCTCATACTCTACTTGGAGTTGCTTATCTCTCATCAATTCTCTTCTATATTTATCTTTCAAATGGTTAAGTTTTTTTCTAATTTTTCTTGAAGGGCTGGCGTGGCGCAGTCGGTAGCGCGGCGGATTTGTTACCGGAGGCCCCGGGTTCAATCCTCCGTGGTGCCACTGAGTTTCGTCGGTGTGTTCTTGGGCAAGACACTTTCCCTTAGCCTCGTCCGTCGGATGGGGACGTAAACCGGGCGGTCCCGTGTATCGGTCTATCCTCAGAGCACGTTAAAGAACCATAGGAATCTATTCGATAATAAGAGTAGGGCACGGTTCCCGGATTCCTATGTATCCTTCCCCTCTCTCTGGGCGGCTCTATATAACCTATACTGTGTTGATGAGCCGTTAAACAACATTCAATTGTTCCATTATATAATAATACATATATAATTATTTTTAAACCTCTTATTTAATATTTTCAATATCCTCCTCATACAATTCAACTAATAACATTTACAGTTTATTTTATAAATTTTTGCAAAAGCCACATGTTTACATTAACGGCTGTACAAATTCTTTTTACGCAGCTGTACACAGCCGTTAATGTGTCACCTGATTTTGATTAGGAAATCTACGCGTGCGCTCATCCCACAATCCATTTAACTTTTCAATGGGCCGGCTCGCTCCATAGACATTACCAGAACAATATTTGGCATATCTCTACCGAAATGAAACGCAGAGATACACCTAAAGTTTGGCGATGTCTGTTAACAGCAAACACATATCAAGGAAGTAACGGAACTACACAGATACCATCTACTAGGCGCCACAATTGTGAGACTACAACAAGTTAGCAAATAACTGTCATTTTCACCAGGTGACCAACACTTGCAAACATATAACCGATAGATACTATACCTCGATCGTCTATATATGCTATACCACCGGCCGCAGAACTTTAAAAAGGGTTTTCAAATTTGCATAAATTTAAATTATCATAGTTAGTAATTTTAATTAGCATTGTGCTGCAGTACAATCTGATCAATTAGTTGTGTTGGTAATAATAGCGTTGGCATTTGCTTTAATATTTGTAAAAGTACTTTTAAATATTAATTAAAATAAATATTTGTCACAAAACGGATGGAGATGTTCCGATGACCTTTGACCCCGAAACCGAAACCGAAACGAAACCGAAACCGAAACGAAACCGAAACGAAACCGAAACCGATTCGGTGGGATTCGGCGTCCGCATTTTGGAACCCACTACCTGCTTCGAACACACGCTTGTTATTGCTTAATGTTTTAAATGTCTTTAAATGATACCCAACTGTTAAAGCTATTATCATAACCAGCCCATTTTATTAGTGCTAATTTCTTTTTATAATCACGTCGTATTACTTTTTCAATCCTGAATATTTCTTGCTTTGCTTTTATCATCTCTAATTCATAAAAGCTGCCATCAATGTTTTCGTTGTTTAAATCTTTTAATTTGTATGTCACAGGATTTGTGTTTTGAATTTTATCAACAACAAATATTTCTTCAGTCCAATTTGGGGTATAACCTTTCTCAAACGTTCTTTTATATTTACTAATTCTAACATTATCCCCTATTTTAAACGTTGGCTTAATTTGATTACTTCTCATCTTTCCATACAAGTTGAAATACACTGTTCCTTTATTTTTCTCATCACTAGCCTCAATCGGTGTCATTTTAATACTCCGATGTTTTGTGTTATTATACTTGTCAATCATTTCTTGTAACACGTCTAAATATGTATTTGTATTGTTAGCTGTAAAATATTTCCACATCCTCTCTTTTAATGTCCTGTTAAATCGTTCAATTACTACAGCTTTTCCGAAATTAAAAGTGTGATACATTTCGACATTATTGTCACTAAGGAATTGCTTAAACGTCTTGTTATAAAACTCCACACCCTGGTCAACCCACAGCAATTTACATTGTCTTTCTGTACTGATTATTTGTTGGAATGCTTTGGTAATTTCTAAACCAGTTTTATTTGGAACTGGAATAACCCAAGCAAATTTACTAAATAAATCAATAACAGTAAGCAAGTATTTAGTACCTTTATTATACTTTGAAAACGATTGCATGTCAACCAAGTCAGCAGACCATATTTTATCAATTTCACTAACAATCACACGGCGATGAGTGAACTTTCTTCGTATAGGTTTATGAAGTTCATCTGCTAACTTGTCAGTCCATTTCAACGCCTTTTCTCGTTTTTGGGCTCTCCAAGTCCTAGTTTATATTTTGCACTAATCACAGGCTTGACTAACAAATTCTTAGCGATCTTTTCTCCAACAGTTTTAGATTTACTTGTTTTTAAACCAGCCAACATGTTTTTATCACACATTGATTTATTACTAGGATTTTCATCATAACAATAATCATGATCTTTGCAAACAGCATCTAATTCATTTACCGGTTCTCCGCTATCAAGTGGATTACCAGGACCGCAATATTTATAACCAGGAAGCGTTAATCCCTTTTTAGGTAACAGAGGAAGCATAGCTTTATGAATATCAATATTACCACCTTCTGTGTTTTTAACAAACTGTGTTTTAGTAATACCACAAGATGCACAAGTTGCTCTTAACATTTTTCTACCATTTTTGGCTAACACCTACTGAGGACCAATATTTTCAGTAACCTTTTCTTCTTTTATGCAATAACTCATATATAATATGATTAGATTACACTTCGTTTACAAAATATGATTTTATAATGTTTTCATTTTCTATCGGCTTGTAAGGCTTTAATAATTTATAAAGAATATCGTACACACTATTTCCTTTTTGCAACTTTTTGATAAAGTACAAACAGAAATATCCTCACAGGACACTTGTTTTATCTTGATATTGAATGGTGTTGTATTTCATATTAGGTATGTACGCTAAAACTTCTTTTGGCGGACTCAAACAAAACGGATCGAAGTAATAATTATCATAGTAACAAGTCCAGTGTGTGCCAGGTCCAATATAATCATCAAGATTAATAATACCACATTCTTGTTTATTTTGTTTTGCTGGTAATTTGTTTTTGCTGTACACCCCACTGAATTTTTGTATACCTAGCTGCTTAACCCATTTTATTATATCTAAGTTGGTTCATTTTTAATTTTTTTTTTTTTTTTACAAATTGGATACTTCTGTATGGCCTAATTTGTGAGTCTACTTGTAAACCATTTCCACGATCAACTCTTAACCCTTGGACTCTTCTATCTACTTGCAAACCTTTTCCAGTTAAGCCACTAATAAGAGATCCGATCAATGGAATTCCTAATGATGCAAGCATTCCAAGAAATCCTCCGTCCTGCTGTTGTTTTTTAGTTAGTTTAACAGGGCAGGAACCTTTTGACTTTGCTATTTTATTTTTTGTGCAGCTGTTAATTTATTTGATACGAGAAGTGTTTGTTTTTTATCACTAGGAACAGTTGCTGTTACGTCTTGCTGTTTTTTTATCACTGGGAACTGTTACCGTTTTATTACTAGAAGCACATGCCAGTACGTCTTGCAGTTGTTTGTTTGTTAGTTTAATAGTGCAGGAACCTTCTGACTTTGCTATTTTGCTTTTTTGTGCAGCTGTTAATTTATTTGATTTTAAAAGTGTTTGTTTTTTATCAGCAGTAACAGTTACCATTCCATTTCCAAATATTTTACCAATACCAGTACTTGCCAGACCACTAAGTGCCCCTGTTGCCAAAGGCCCTAATATCTTTGGAGCAAATCTAGCAACTGTTGGTAAAATTGTTTTAGTTAGCAAGCCAACTAATGCACCTAAAAAGCCTCCATTTTTAGACTGAGATCTCATCTGCGATTTTGATATATTTATGTCTAATCCCCGTCCACCAGATTTAGTTTTGTTAATATTGTTAATCTGGGTAGCTGTCAGCGACAAGGGGAAATTCCCAGTCAGTTGGTTATTTTTTAACCTGAGTGTTAATTCACTCTTAGCTTCGTAAGCCCTCGCTAGACTCTGTTTTTGCCCATCTGATAAATTTACTGAATAATTTACGTAAGTCATATATATTATAAGTTAGATTAAACAATAACTAGTTCATTTCCAACAGTATCAATAACAACATCTTCCTCATAAAGAACGAGAGAATAAACTTTATAAGGAGCTCCTGGAGCTGTATTTAATTTATATCTCAAATTTAGTTGTTTTGGATCAACACTGACCTCATTTCCCTTGTAACTTAAATTGAAATATATCATTCCGAAGAGATTTTTAAAATTACTCGTATTGAGTAAAGTTCCAGTGTTTTTATCATTTTGCTTGTAAGAATAATTAATAACATCTCTGAATATTCTTATAATATTATCATAACTGTATTCAGTTTCTGGATAATAAACTCCATTTCCAACTTCCAATCTGACTGTTTGCAAATAAGAAGCAGCATCACCAACATTTAGTTTAAAAGTATCCAAAAGGTGAGGATTTCGCTCTTGGTGTGAACTCTTGTCTGACCTTTGCAAATACACAAACACATGTTTGGGACTTTTGACTCCAGCCGTTATTATAAATACGGATTCAGTTAGTTGAGAACTTCCGCTTTCTTGTATCATTTCACGAAGATAAGTCCATCTTGCTGATTTCATATGATTTGTCATTACGTAACTTAAACCATCTGAGTTAAATATCATTCTGGGTATCCACAAAACTAATTTATTAATAACTACTCGGCCATCATCACCACTTGATTTGAAAATTAACACATTATCTTTTGTCAGTTGCAAAATAATTTGAATTTGGCCAGGAGGAAGCATGTTTGTTTCCAAACCTCCAAAGAAGGAATACTTGTTTAATGGAATTATAGAGTCAACTATTTGATTAGTTATGATTAAAGCATGACGAGCAGTAAATCCTGAATTATAACCAGCTTGACCATCTCGAGATTCTGCAGCAGTCGTATTATCTAAATAAAAGTATTCGTTTGTTCCGGTTGTTTTTGCATAATCGTCAGAAATTTCAAGCAAACTTTTGATATTAACAAATCTGTGAAGATTATTTCCATCGTAAACTATTTTTCCATTTTGCCTTACTTGCGTTTGATCAATCAATGAAGCTGCATCGTTAATTAAAGCAATTCTGTCAGCATCTGCAAAAGCGGCTCCATCAGCAACTTTGTTTACTCAAAAACTGATTTCAAAATATGCATTATACCAATCAAAGTAAGAACTTCTATCATTTACCGAAAATTGATACCCACTTTTCATTTGTCTTGTAGCATTTCCTGGTTGTGTTACAGGAGTATGTAACTGAATAGATACATGTTCATATCTAGTATTATATTGATTACTTCGAAACATCTTTATATACTAGTAATTAGATTATTTTTTATTAATTAATCGATTAATTCTCGCATTAATATTTTTGGTTCCTCTTCCGGATAGTAATCTGTTAATTTTTGCATTTACATCTTCTACAGTTTTAGCTACAACTTCTTCAGTTTTAGCTACAACTTCTTTTTTGTTATCAGCCTTTGTAAGTTTTTTTAAAATCATCTCTCCTTTTGGTTTAGGTTTAATAACTGAAACTAATTTATCAGCAGCCATTTTTCCTACTTCATCTCCAAGTTTTTTAGAACCGCTTTCTAAGATTTGTTTACCAGCAGTTTCTAATGCTTTCTTGCCTGCCGTTTTCACAGACTCACTGAATATCTTTGATCCGACTTTTGAAAAAATGTCAAATATACCTGCCCCGTCAGCTAAAGCTGGACCGGCAGCTTTACCAGCTCCAGTTAATCGGTCAACTTGAGTATATGTTCCCGTACCAGTGTCATAAACTTTTTTTAAACATGTCATATAACTTATGTTACATTAATTCCTTCAAAACAAAACGAAATGATGTGTGGACACCATTAAGATTAATAATCTTGCCAGAAAAATCGGTAATGTAAATATTAATATTGTTAATGATCGTTTTGCCTCACAGAACCCGACTCTTATTGGTTCATCTTTGAACGGATATGATCTCGTAAGATCAGCTGTACTTATTTCATAAATGACATATCCGTATGATCCATCAACAATAGAATTACTTATCAAGTCACAGTGAATATGCAATGTATCAATAGCATTTGTTATGTTTGGCGTCACAGTTCCAAATTTAGTTTCTCTGATAACTGCATCTTTGTCAAACCCGATTAAGGTGTGAAAGTTTGTTTCTCTTAAATCAAGCATGAACTTATTATGAATGGTAACTAAACATTTGAAACTTGATAAATCAAACTCAATGTTTATCGGGACAGGTGAGTCATCAGTTAAATCATTGTTTACAGTCAATGTTTCTTTTATGTAATTATCGATATCAGCATAACTGTAATTTCCATTTGGAAAAATAATACTTTTCCAATCTGTTCCATTGTGATACCTTATCACTTTATTATTAAAATCTTCACTAATATTATACCACGAGTAAGTCATGGAATTAATCTTATCGAGTCCGATGCCATACTGTTTGTTCCTGCCTAATATTAATGGTCTGTCAAACACAGTTGTAAAATTACTTAGTGTGTTTGAGCTATTAATTATTGACGCTTTCTCCGATGATAATTCCATATAATATAGAATGGATAATTTTTATTCATACTAATCATTCCGGTATGTAAAATAGTTTATAACTTGATTTTTCGAAATCGAAAACTTGTGTAGTGTCGCGTTCTATGTATGATAAGAATTCCACACCAATGTTTGGCTTGAGATATAATTCAAATGTTTCTTTTACTATCCGTTTGTCATTTTTATTACCGGATAAAGATGCTTTGTGGGATCACCCGTTGATGTATGAATAAAGAATTGTTCTATATTTGCACCTTTATAAGTAAAATCTATTTCAAATACATAACGGCCTTCTTTAATAATTCCCAACCACCCCAAAGAAGTTTTTTCAGAATATTTTTCACCTTTTATAAGTGGATTGGCCGTAAAAGTAAACGCCTAAAGAAAAGCATGTGAACGCCTGGTTCTTTCGAGTGGTTTGTGCGTCGGGTACGATACATATCCATTGTCATCTTACATGATGCTCATTCCATCATCTATCGCATATTCAAGAAGTAGAATCCGACTTAAATAGTCAACTTTTACTTTCAACCCATCAATTATACCAAGAATTGCTGTGTGTCAACTATCAGACTTTTGATTATGCTCCTTGAGAGAAGCTATTTCACCATCAAAAGCTTTGCTTCTTTCATCCTGGGCAGCTTTTAATTGCTTTGAAACATCATCAATAGCAGTGTTAAGTTTATCAGTGTCAACCAGTTTGTTCAGAGCAGTCTCCAGCGACTTGCCGTCAACCATTTTCTTTTTGATATCTTCAAACTCTTTGCCGATGTCATCAACGTTAGTGCTTGTCTGCCCATTTAATATTTTTATTTGAGTTATTTCAGCAGTAAAAGCAGTTCTCATTTGTTTTGAAGCATCGGCAATAGCAGTTTCTAGTTCATTATTGTCCACCATTTGTTTGTTGATTTCCCCGATCCGTGTATTAATATTTTGAACACCAGATCGTATTTGTTCACTTAATTTCTTGAAGTTTTCACTCTCTTCCAATACATCTTCTTTCTTTTCTAACTCTTTCAAAGCATCACCCAGAAGTTTTATTTCATGTTTCAATCCGTTTTGAATTTCAATCATTTTCTCACGGTTTGCTTGTAACTTTGTTTGTATCAGACTTAGTTTATCATCAACACCTGTTGTTAAATCTTTCATCATATCTGGAATTTTATCAATATTATAATCACGTATGATTTTTGTTATTCTTCTTACAGTAAATTGCTTTGTTGCTGCATCATCTGCTTTTGTCGGATTACCAACATTGATAATTTGATTATTATCCATGTTAAGATCACTTCTCAAAACGTTTCCCTGGTTTCTGCCTTTGTTAAGATAATTAACCAGATGTTTTTGTTTTACATACTCAGACAGCACAATACCACAATTTGTAATATTGACACTGCCGGTAGTAACTTCCTCGCCAAGATCATTAAAAAGTCCCTTTATATATAATATGATTAGATTAAATTTCACCGATAAAGTTTCTTTTGACTAACTTCCTCGGACGATCCAGATACAGAAAGTCGTACTGCTTGTCGGTCGCTTTTTTATACTGATCTTTGCTGACATGTTGTTCTTTGGAGAGCATACCCAGCTCGCGATTAACCGGAGTTGCAAAGAAGATGTAATGAGAGCAATTCAACCGAATGTCTTTAGTAAATTACACAACAATTTTTGTGCCTTCCCTGGATAAAATAATTAATAATATCGTTTTGATTGCGCTCGCAAACATAATCATCAAAAATGACTATCTTTTGGTTATCTGACTCTAAAGTATCCACAGGGATAACTTCATCATTAGAACATTCTAATATGTCTTCAACTGGGATTTTGTTCTTTTTTGCTATCTTTTCAAGTTTTTGTGATAAGACCTTATACTTAGACTGCTCCAAGTTTTTAGCAAACAAGTAAATCTTGTCATAATAAACTAAAGGTTTCAGCAACATGTGAACTAATGTGTTTGTCTTGCCAGAACCTGAATTACCGCAAATTAACATTCTAAAACAACAGTCTGGCATGAAGTTCCATATTTGTTTAAAATTACCGTTTTCTGTCTTCATATCATAGTTTGGAATCTCCATTATAATAATAGTCAGATAATATTAATATTATCCAAGTATTATTATATATGTCTAAAGTGTATTGTGGAATAAAACAAATTCCTCGTGGTAAACGCCTTGGAACAGAAGCAGAATGTTTTAAGGCTAATCAAGTTAGATAAAAGTAGTTGAAAACGTAGTTAAGACTGCAGTTGAAAAAGCAGTTAAAAAAGCAGTCAAGCCTGCAATCAAAAAAGCAGTTACGCCTGCAATCGCAAAAGCAATCAAGCCCGCAGTTAAAAAAGCAGTTGGACCTGCTGTTAAAAAAGCAGTTAAACCCAAAGCTAAACAAGCAGCTAAACCCAAAGCTAAAAAAGCAGCTAAACCCAAAGCTAAACAATCAGTAATTGCTGGGGTTAGTGTTAGACCCAAAAACGTTAAAAAAATCATCGATCCTATGATCAAAAATTGGGAGCAATACTATGGTTATAAAAATTATCTAACCTTTATTATATATGTCAAAAATATATTGCGGAATAAAACAAATTCCTCGTGGTAAACAACTTGGAACAGAAGCAGAATGTTTAAAAGCTAATCAAGTTAGATATTACGGATTACAAAAAGTTAAGATGAATATCCCAGGACCTTCAAAACAAAAAAGATGCATATCCTGCCCGGAGACCGGCAATGAAAAATCCAGGAAGTCTGTCGAAAACAGAAGAACGACCAAATACTATTTATTTGATAGGATTAGAAGCAGAAAGGAAGCATATAAATAAAATGTTAAGCAAATCTGAATCTCCCGGCGAGGTAACACGTCTGGAAAAGAAGTTGGTTAAAATACAAAATGAGTCTGAAAAAGCACATGCAAATATCAAACTTATAAAAAATAAAAAGACGATTAAGCCTCCAGCCAAGAAGAAGACGAAACCTACAACTTCAAAGAAATAAATGAACATGTATATGAACACAGTGTGAAAATTAAACTTAACTTATCTTAACTTATCTTTATTTATAATATTTTAATCTAACCGTATATTATACATGTCTTTGTTAAAATGGAAAGAATTAGCAGATAAAAAGCGAAAAGCGAGTGAGCTTGTTAAAGAATACGAGAATAAAGTTACTCAAAAAAGACTAGAAAAAGGAGCTAGTCGTGATTTGTACAAAGAAATATTTAAACCTGTGACCAGCGAAATAAAAAGTCAGTCAGAACAGCTAATCGAGCAGTTAGCTTCTCTTCCGAAAATAAGTCAGCAATTAGCCGCTCTTCCAGCAGCAATAGGCGAGGAAGTACAAGAACAAGAGGCATACCGGGGATTATCCCAGTTATTTGGTGAAAAAGCAACTACTGGTGATCTAGATGCTGGAATCGATAAAGATGTGATAGATAGACATAAATTACCTTTGCCGTCAACAGCAGCCAGAGATAACTCAAAACTCGGAAGCATACTCGGGGATGTTAGTGAGATTATCCGACAAAATGGTCGCGATATGACTGCTCTTACTAAACAAATTAAAAGAAGAAAGACGGATGCAACCACAAAAGAAGAATATAAACGAATCCGGAAAAACATAGAAAACGAGTCAGAAGCCTTAAAACATTATAGAGAAAGAATTGATGCAATGCTTATGCATAGTGAAGTATTTTCAGGCAAGGGTTTACAACAAAATAAAAATTCCTACAAAGTCGACAAAGATGGCTACTATGGAATGTTGCAAAGTGATTTACCTAAGCTTATTGGTCATCACAAACTTATTGCCAAACAAGGAGAAGCAGTTGTGCTAGATCTAAAAGTAGATGATGATTTTATAGACTTGATAACAAAACGTTACAACAATGGAAAAACTTATTCAAGGCTGTCTCAGAATGTTTTTAAGAAACTAACAAAATTATCTGATTTACCAATTCATAAAGGTTCTTCAAAGTTCAAAAAGATTTTAGGAGGTTGTGCTGATGTTGAATATTACAACAGTCCTGATGATTTACTTAATGATCTGGAGTTGGTATGTGGAAGTATCTAATCAGGAAATAATAGCCCACAGCTAATAAATAAAGGTATTAGCATAATCGATGAATTGTTAAAAATAGGTAAAATATCATCCGAAGAACATGAGCAACTATTTTCTAAATATCTTAATTAAATTATTGTCTAACTGTAATTATACATGAAAACCAAAGAAAAATTAATTGATCACTTGACGCGACTTGTAGCTGCATACAGACGCAGTTATAAATTGTGCGGTATTATAAACACAACATTACAGATTGCCAGTGGGATAATTGGTTGTACTGCTGTCCTAGCATTAGTTCGCGCAATTCCTGTTTTCGTGGCTGCAGTTGGTGCAGTTCCTCCAGTAGTTGCTGTTTTAGTGAGTAAAACAAGAATAGAAGAAAAAAAGACTTTGTTAAAAACATCATAGGAATTTTAAACAACTTCTATCATATGTCCAAACAACAACAGGACTAGAAAATGATGAAGAGATAATAAGGGTTGTATTTAATAAACTATTAGAGCTTCAAAAGAATGACAACTTTACAGAACCTCTGGAAATGTATATGAAAAGGTTCAAGCTTAATGGACATTAAGCTAGTACGGATGCTCCTACGAAGCATTCAGTCGTAATTCTTTTCTGACTTGTTTCCATATCCTATCGTACTTTTCTCTGGTTGATTTTGTTTTAATATGTTTTGTTTCTTTTTCTATTTTTAATATTTTAAATATTTTCTGAAAAATGTATTCAAATTTGATTGATCTTTTTCGACCTTCTAGCTTATCCAAAATCTTTACAATTTTGTAAATCAAATCTTCAAATCTTTGTCTATTTTTAGAAGACAAATCAAATGCTACCAGGTTTTATCTAAATGATACTTTCTGTGGTAAATAGTTTTCTTTTGGCTGTAGTTGTAACCCGTAATAAGATTATAACCATTAATTAAGACAAACACGTTCGTTATCGAAAACCTCACAAGTATCATTACAATTTATACATGCGTAAGTACACTTGTAACACAGTTTGACCCTGGTGCAATATTTACAAAGCTTGTTTTTATTAGTTGTGTAAAATAAGATGCAATCTGTGCACACCCCAGGAGGATCAATAATATCTAAAACTCTTTTACAATATTTGCAATTCATTATATTATACTATAGAAATATATATTTAAATACAGACTTAAAAAAATAATATCTTATGTAATATTATAATGGAACAAGTAGAAAAGGAAATCAAAAACTTTAAAGAAGATTAAATGACATATGCCCGAACGGTTGATTTTGAAAATATGAGTAAACTTGACAAAGAGTTAATAGTTTTTACAAACTTTCATGATTTAACAAAAAGAATCATAACAATGGTAAAACAACTAAAACTGTCATGGAAAATAAAAAAGGAGATATAAACAAACTACGTTCTTTGTGTAAAAAACTAATTTCAAGGGCAACCAGTTACCATCCAACAGTATACAAAGATTCTTTTATTGATTACTACAGCATTTTGTTAGACAAAGGAATTAAAATTATTATGTATGGATAAATAAAAATAATGTAATCTTTAATATATGAGTATTTACAGTTACGCAGAAGAATTGAATTGAATTGAATGTTGTTCATCAACACAGTATATGTTATATAGAGCCGCCCCAGAGAGAGGGGAAGGATACATAGGAATCCGGGAACCGTGCCCTACTCTTATTATCGAAAAGATTCCTATGGTTCTTTAACGTGCTCGGAGGATAGACCGATACACGGGACCGCCCGGTTTAAGTCCCCATCCGACGGACGAGGCTAAGGGAAGTTACGCAGAAGAAGAAAGAAAACATTTTGAGGAGAAACAGAAGGTTTATGAGAAAGTAGCTGCTTACGAGCAGGATCTTTTAACCAAGACAAATGAACTTATCAAAGAGTTTGAGACAGTTCACATGCAACGATTGTCAGATGATATTGCAGCTTTTAAAAAGATTGGGCAATAAAAACTGAGATTGAGTGCAATGATGCTGTAAAGCTTCTCACAGATCTAGCAGAAAAAGAAATTAAGATTTTTAATGAAACACAATTAAAAGTAATGTCTGAAAATGTTGAGTTGTTCAGAGATAATCTAATCAGCAATCTAGAAAAACCTCATGTGATTAATACTGATATCGGATGTCATGAAGACTTTGAAACGTTTGTCGAAAGTTTAAAAGAAATGATTGATGCAGGAGTTTTTGATAAAGACGAGTTTATAAACTATTGCAAATACAGGATAAAAATAAAATCACTGGCAGCTGGAGGTGATCTTGAACCTGTTGATTTTGACAGATACTGCAAATATCATGTAAAAATAAGTCAGATGATAGATAATAGAGTTCTTGAGGAAAAATGCTTTCGGAGATACTTAGACATTCTCCTAGATAATGAAATAGATGCTCTCTTGGATGAGGTTACTAACGAGGACATCAATGAACATGTTTATAAGGTTACCGATGAGGGTGCTGGTGAGGGTAAAAATAATGTTATTTAATTAATTAATTAATTAATATAGACTTAAAAAAATAATCTCATGTAATATTATATAATGAGTATCCGAGAAATTGAAACATCCCCAAAACAGTATAGCAAGGTTTTTAAAGTACATATTTATAGTAGTAATGATCCGATTGTTCAACTACAAAAAGTACACTATCCTGCTGTAAAGTTTCTCAAAGCAGAACTAAAAAGAACGGGCGGATTTAAATTAGGCATTGATGTAAAACTTACTTTTAAAAAAAAAGTACCGCATGATAAAGAACATAAAGGAGGTTTTGATATTATATACAAAACAGCTTACTTTGCCTCAAAGGCTGTAATAATATTAAACAAAAATCAAATATCAGAAGCATTAAACAAAGCACAGGAAGAAATTATAAATATAATTGGCAATTGGCTTTCTGAAGGAAGTGGTTGGGTAATTGAGACACTAGACGCACATTACATGAATCGAATAAAGTACAAGCCTTTGCGGGGCAGCTCTTATTTAGCATTACCAAAAGAACTTGCTAATGCTAAAAAAGGATTAATAAATATAAAAAATGAAAAAGATAACGAGTGCTTTAGATGGTGTCATTTGGCTTATAAATTTCCTGTTAAAAAAGATCTACAAAGAATAACAAAGTACACAAATCATATTGGCGATCTTGATTACAAAGGAATAACATTTCCTGTTACTATCAAACAAATCCCAAAAATAGAAAAACAAAACAACATTTGTTTTAACATATTTGGGTATGAAGATAATCAAGTATACCCTTTGTACATATCAAAAAATAAAGCAGAAAAAACATGTGATATGCTTTTAATCACCGAAGAAGAAAAAAATGATTATGTGTGGATAAAAGATTTTAACAGGTTAATGTTTAATCAAACATTACATTCAAATAAAAAATGGTTTTGTAAAACATGCTTTCAATGCTTTAAATTAGAAAGAGTTCTGGAAAAACATAAACCTGTTTGTCTTTCACTTAATGGTAAGCAAGCAGTAGAAATGCCACACAAAGATGAAAAGGTTAAGTTTAAAAACTACGACAGACAGCTAATGGTCCCGTTTGTTATATATGCTGATTTTGAAGCAGTAACCGAAAGTATTTCTTCTGTATCAAACAATCCTAAAAAATCACATACAGAAGAATATCAAAAACATACTGATTGCAGTTATGAGTATAAGGTTGTTTGTTGTTATGATGATCAATATTCAAAACCAGTTGTGACATACAGAGGACCTAATGCTGTTTACAAGTGTTTGGAAAAAATGATAGAAGAAGAAAAGTGGTGCAAAAAAACTATGAATGCAAACATTAAAAAAGATCTAGTAATGTCACAGGAAGAAGAAGCTAGATTCCAAAAATCTAAATCATGTCATATTTGTGGTAATGGTTTTTCAATAACTCTTGAAAAAGATGACCCGGGTCGTACAGTAGCATATAAAAACTCCGTTAGAAAAGTCAGGGACCATTGTCACATAACTGGGAAGTATAGAGGAAGCGCTCATGACATATGTAATATTAATTTCAGGTTGACTAGAAAAATACCTGTTGTGTTTCATAACTTGAGAGGATATGACTCTCACTTCATAATTCAACACATCGGAAAGTTTAAACAAAACATAAATGTTATACCAAATAACATGGAAAAGTATATGGCTTTCATGTTAGGAAAAAGTTTAGTATTTATTGATAGTTTTCATTTTATGTCCCAATCATTAGATAATCTAGTAAAAAACGTTCCGTCTTTTAAATACATATCTCAAGAATATAGCGGTAAAAAGTTAGACTTGCTAAAAAGAAAAGGCGTTTATCCTTATGATTATATGAACAGTTTTGAACGCTTCAAGGATACTAAGTTACCTAGCAAAGATAGCTTTTATTCTCAATTAAATGATGAGCATATTTCAGATGCAAAATTATGATCATGCTAAAAACATATGGAAAACATTTAAGATAAGAATATGGGAGAATATCATGATCTGTATCTTAAAACTGATGTGCTGTTAATGACAGATGTTTTTGAAAACTTTAGAAAAATGTGTATCGAGTATTACAAATTAGATCCTTGTCATTACTTCAGTAGTCCTGGTTTAGCCTAGGATGCATGCCTCAAGATGACTGGTATCCAACTTGATTTAATAACTGATATTGATCAATATTTGTTCGTAGAAAAGGGATTAAGAGGCGGTACGAGTTATATTGCAAATAGATATTCACAGGCTAACAATAAATATATGAAAAACTATGACAAGAAAAAAGAAAGCAAGTACATAATATATCTCGATGCTAATAACTTGTACGGGTGGGCTATGTGCCAACCGTTACCTACTGGCAACTTCAAGTGGGTTAATAAGTTTGAAAAATTAAAATCAAATTACATTGTTGAGTGCGATATCGAGTATCCCGAAAAACTACATGACTCGCATTATGATTATCCTCTCGCCCCAGAAAGTTTAAATATAAAAGATGAGTGGTTGTCAGACTATTGTAAAAATTTAAAACAAAAGTTTAATTTAGGATCTAGTAAAGTTAACAAACTTGTTACGACGTTGAAAAATAAAGAAAAGTATGTCGTGCATTTTAGAAACTTAGAATTGTATAAAAAGCTTGGATTAAAGGTAACAAAAATACACCGAATACTACAGTTTGACGACTCGGAGTGGTTGAAGACATACATAGACTTTAATACTGCTAAGAGAACAGCTGGTAAAAATGCTTTTGAAAAGGATTTCTTCAAACTGATGAACAATTCAGTTTTTGGTAAAACTATGGAAAATTTGAGAAAAAGAATTAATGTTAAATTGACTCACGACGAGGAGGTCCTTTTAAAATATGCAGCAAGACCTTCATTTATTTCTTGTAAAATGTTTAATGAAAATTTATTTGCCATAAACAGAATAAAAGAACGATTAGTTTTAAATCGCCCTATTTATGTTGGTATGTGTATTTTAGACTTGTCAAAATATTTGATGTATGATTTCCATTACAACTACATTAAAAACAAATATGATAGAAAAGCTAATTTATTATTTACTGATACCGATTCCTTGTGTTATGAAATAAAAACAAAAGATGTGTATGCAGACTTTTACAAGGATAAAGAACTGTTTGATAATTGTGATTATGATCCGAAAAGTAAGTTTCATTTTAATGATAATAAAAAGGTTATTGGCAAGATGAAAGATGAAACGTGCGGTATGCCTATTGTTGAATTTGTTGGGTTGCGAAGTAAACTATATTCGTATGTGCTAGATAATGAGGTTAGCGCAAAGAAATGCAAGGGCGTTAAAAAGTGTGTTGTTAAAAAACAAATAGCACATGATGATTACAAAAAGATTTTGTTTACGGCAACAGAAGCTCACCATGAGATGAAAGTTATCAGATCACAAAAGCATAACATAAGCAGCTATGCAATAAATAAAAAAAGTTTATCAGCTTATGATGATAAACGGTACATACTAGATAATGGACAAGATACATTAGCATACAAGTAAAATACTCCGTGGTAAAATATGATATGCAGAGCGATGATGAAGACTACTGCCCGGTTCCTTCTGACTTTGCTTAATGAGTTGCAAATGTTATGTTGTTAAAATGGCAAACCGGATTGATTAGTAGTATAGATAGTGAGGGTTCCAGCGGAGTTTTCCTGAGCGGGGTGCTTGAGAAAACTGTTGAAATATGTTGGTGTTGATTTAGGCGTGACTTACATTTATGAGAGTTACGCCTGAGTCCCCCCTGGCACATTTCACTAGTTATTCTCGTTCCCAGCGAGGGAAAACTGCGCTGGAACCCTCACTATCTATACAACTTGCGTGCGTTCTTGCGTGCGTACGTGCGTGCGTGTGTGGTTCTAAGGTTTATGGTCCCTCAGCCTTTTAATCAATAGGATGTCCTAAAGATATAGGTACAATAGAGTAGACTTTTATCAAGCATTACAATTAGCGTCTCAATTAATCACGTATCATTTTGAATTTAAACCTGCTTGCATATATTTAAATGTATTGACACAATTTTGAGTTTTCAACTTGTCTTCGTTATTCAACCATAGGTTTGAAAATATTATTGGCGAAATGTAATCAGCAGCTTGGAATATGCAAACACAATTTGCTTTTGTAGTTAATATTAATGATTGAACATACGCAGTTTATATAAAAAAAACTAACGGGAAGCCTCGAGTTTTCCAAAGTAAAGATTGCCGTGTGTCCTTTTAAATGTATTATGCTCAATGATCAAAGGAAAGTTGCAAAGTTTCTAGTAAAAGCTTTCCTAAAGAGAAGAATCTTAACTTTTGCTGCCATATGTGTTATTGTATTATTATAATTATACTGAATTTGTTATTTACTATTATTTCCTATATGTTTATTTTTGAGTTGTATATGTACGTGTCACTTTAATAAACTATTTATATATACTCCCTACTTTCACTTTTTCTTTCTTTGAAATAAACATGATCTGCATTTGGTTTCCGTCTCTCACATTAGTACTGAAGTGAAAAGCGGAATAATAAATTAGGCCATCAGTTGCGGTTCAAGATCTGAGATTAAAAGCGTTACTTTTTAACACAAATGACAGGCCGATCATCACTGTTTATAAACGTAAGGTACATCGTATAAAAGTATAATGCGCACTGTTTATAAAGTAAGATACATTGGTGTATAATGCGCGATGTATAAAAACTTAAGTTCATGGGTGTATTACGCGCACTGTTTATAAACTTAAGGTACATTGATGTCTAACGAGCACTGTTTACAACGTAAGATACATTGTTGGATAACGCGCACTGTTTATAAACGTACGGTGCATTGATATACAATGCGCACTGTTCATAAACATACGGTACATTGGTGTATACTTCGCACTGTTTATAAACGTAAGGTACCTTGGTGTATAATGCGCACTGTTTATAAAGCTAAGGTACATTGGTGTATAATGCGCACTGTTTATAAACGTCCAAATTAACCTGTCAATATATATATTTGAGTAATTGTTTTGCTTACACAGTTTTGAATTGAAATATTCCAATTGTGCATTCGTAAATTGAGTTATTTACATTAGAGACAATCTGGTAAAATTATGATTGCCAAACAAAATAAAAACACAAACATCATGCAAAAGCACTGCGCTCAAGTTCCGTATGATTATTTGGGATTTCTGAATTATTGTCTTAAAGAGACACATTAAAGGAACGCACGACAATCTTTGAATATTTATTGAGCATTATAATGTGTACCTTGAATTACTTATCAGGTATCGTTTTGGATTTTGAACTACTTGCATATAATCAAACAGTTTTTGTTTTTTGTTTGCTTGTTTTTTGTTTGCAGATTATTTTTGTTAGATTTACCATATATTTAATCAATGTATTATTGGTGCTCTGTAATGATTAGTGTGCTCTGTAATGATTAATGTGCCAATACAATGTATTATTGGTGTTCTATAATGATTAATGCGCCAATACAATGTATTATTGGTGCTCTGTAATGATTAATGTGCCGATACAATGTATTATTGGTGTTCTGTAATGAGTAATGTGCAAATATAATGTATTATTGGTGTTCTGTAATGATTAATGTGCCAATACAATGTATTATTGGTGCTCTGTAATGATTAATGTGCCAATACAATTTATTATTGGTGTTCTGTAATGATTAATGTGCCAATACAATGTATTATTGGTGCTCCGTAATGATAAATGTGCCAATACAATGCATTATTGGTGCTCTGTAATGATTAATGTGCCAATACAATGTATTATCGGTGCTCTGTAAGGATTAGTGTGCCAAGACAATGTATTATTGGTGCTCTGTAATGATTAATGTGCTCTGTAATGATTAATGTGCCAAAAAAATGTATTATCGGTGCTCTGTAATGATTAATGTGCCAATATAATGTATTATTAGTGCTCTGTAAAGATTAATGTGCCAGTACAATGTATTATTTGTGCTCTGTAATGATTAATGTGCCAGTACAATGTATTATCAGTGCTCTGTAATGATAAACGTGCTCTGTAATGATTAATGTGCCAATACAATATATTATTGGTGCTCTGTAATGATAAATGTGTCAATACAATGTATTATTGGAGCTCTATAATGATTAATGTGCCAGTAGGTTGTATTATCGGTGCTCTGTAAAGATTAATGTGCCAATACAATGTATTATTGGTGCTCTGTAATGATTAATGTGCTCTGTAATGATTAATGTGCCAATACAATGTATTATCGGTGCTCTGAAAAGATTAATGTGCCAATACAATGTATTATTGGGTCTCCATAATGATTAATGTGCCAATACAATGTATTATTGGAGCTCCGTAATGATTAAAGTGCCAATACAATGTATTATCGGTGCTCCGTAATGATTAATGTGTCAATACAATGATTAATGTGTCAATACAATGTATTATCGGTGCTCTGTAAAGATTAATGTGCCAATACAATGTATTATTGGTGTTCTGTAATGATTAATGTGCCAATGCAATGTATTATTGGTGCTCTGTAATGATTAATGTGCCAATACAATGTATTATTGGTGCTCTGTAATAATTAATGTGCCAATACAAAGTAGTATTGGTGTTCAGTAATAATTAATGTGCCAATACAATGTATTATTGGTGCTCTGTAATGATTAATGTGCCAATACAATGTATTATCGGTGATCCGTAATGATTAATGTGCCAATACAATGTATTATCGGTGTTCTGTAATGATTAATGTGCCAATACAATGTTTTATTGGTGCTCTGTAATGATTAATGTGCCAATACAATGTATTATTGGTGCTCTGTAAAGATGAATGTGTCAATACAATGTATTATTGGTGTTCTGTAATGATTAATGTGAAAATACAATGTATTATTGGTGCTCTGTAATGATTAATGTGCCAATACAATGTATTATCTGTGCTCTGTAATGATTTACGTGCTCTGTAATGATCAGTGTGCCAAGACAATGTATTATTGGTGCTCTGTAAAGATTAATGTGCCAGTACAATGTATTATTGGTGCTCTGTAATGATTAATGTGCTCTGTAATGATTAATGTGCCAATACAATGTATTATCGGTGCTCTGTAATGATTAATGTGCCAATATAATGTATTATTAGTGCTCTGTAAAGATTAATGTGCCAGTACAATGTATTATTTGTGCTCTGTAATGATTAATGTGCCAGTACAATGTATTATCAGTGCTCTGTAATGATTAACGTGCTCTGTAATGATTAATGTGCCAATACAAGGTATTATTGGTGGTCTGTAAAGATTAATGTGTCAATACAATGTATTATTGGTGTTCTGTAATGATTAATGTGAAAATACAATGTATTATTGGTGCTCTGTAATGATTAATGTGCCAATACAATGTATTATCTGTGCTCTGTAATGATTTACGTGCTCTGTAATGATCAGTGTGCCAAGACAATGTATTATTGGTGCTCTGTAAAGATTAATGTGCCAGTACAATGTATTATTGGTGCTCTGTTATGATTAATGTGCTCTGTAATGATTAATGTGCCAATACAATGTATTATCGGTGCTCTGTAATGATTAATGTGCCAATATAATGTATTATCAGTGCTCTGTAAAGATTAATGTGCCAGTACAATGTATTATTTGTGCTCTGTAATGATTAATGTGCCAGTACAATGTATTATCAGTGCTCTGTAATGATTAACGTGCTCTGTAATGATTAATGTGCCAATACTATGTATTATCGGTGCTCTGTAATGATTAATGTGCCAATACAATGTATTATCGGTGTTCTGTAATGATTAATGTGCCAATACAATGTTTAATTGGTGCTCTGTAATGATTAATGTGCCAGTACAATGTATTATCGGTGCTCTGTAATGATTAATGTGCCAATACAATGTATTATCGGTGTTCTGTAATGATTAATGTGCCAATACAATGTTTAATTGGTGCTCTGTAATGATTAATGTGCCAATACAATGTATTATTGGTGCTCTGTAAAGATTAATGTGCCAATACAATGTATTATTTGTGCTCTGTAATGATTAATGTGCCAATACAATGTATTATTGGTGCTCTTTAATGATTAATGTGCCAATACAATGTATTATCGGTGTTCTGTAATGATTAATGTGCCAGTACAATGTATTATCGGTGCTCTGTAATGATTAATGTGCCAATACAATGTATTATCGGTGTTCTGTAATGATTAATGTGCCAATACAATGTTTAATTGGTGCTCTGTAATGATTAATGTGCCAATACAATGTATTATTGGTGCTCTGTAAAGATTAATGTGCCAATACAATGTATTATTTGTGCTCTGTAATGATTAATGTGCCAATACAATGTATTATTGGTGCTCTTTAATGATTAATGTGCCAATACAATATATTATTGGTGCTCTGTAATGGTTAATGTGCCAATACCATGTATTATCGGTGCTTTGTAATGATTAATGTGCCAATACAGTGTATTACTGGTGCTCTGTAAAGATTAATGTGCCGATGCAATGTATTATCGGTACTCTGTAACGATTAATGTACCAATACCATGTATTATCGGTGCTTTGTAATGATTAATGTGCCAATACAGTGTATTATTGGAGCTCTGTAATGGTTAATGTACCAATACAATGAATTATTGGTGCTCCTTAATGATTAATGTGCCAGTACAATGTATTATCGGTGCTCTGTAATGATTAATGTGCCAATATAATGTAGTATTGGTGTTCTGTAATGATTAATGTGCCAAATTAATGTATTATTGTCGCTCTGTAATGATTAATGTGCCAATACAATGTATTATTGGTGTTCTGTAATGATTAATGTGCCAATATAATGTATTATTGGTACTCTGTAATGATTAATGTGCTCTGTAAAGATCAATATGCCAATACAATGTATTATCGGTTCTCTGTAATGATTAATGTGCCAATACAATGTATTATCGGTGCTCTGTAATGATTAATGTGCCAATAAATGTATTATCGGTTCTCTGTAATAATTGATGTACCAATACAATTGGCTTTAGCTTTTTCAAATAACTATTAATAATGATTAGCAAGTATGACAATTATGTAGAAAGGCTGAATAAATCAAGACTGCCGTCTGTTTCTTTAATATAAATGCATTTAAGGCTATGTGACAACTTGTTTTTGTTGGATTGAAGGACACTGAAGAAATTTTTTATTGAATTATATGTACATATATATTATATTATGTGGGCACCTTCCCCAGGTCTACCTTAGAGTTGTCATGGTTGTAGTGTTTGTAACCTTTTTAATATTGTGTTAAATATGTATTTATATCCGCATCTTGAAGAAAAATCGAAGAAAATGCGGATATCTGTCTGCGGTCCCGTCCGTCCAACCGTCTGTCCATGAGTCGGTTTTGCTTGTAACCTGAACTCCTGCTTCATTAGTTGAAGGAGTGTGTTCATATTTGGCATATAGCATGCCTATGATGCCTAGATGACAACAAATGTTTCGGATCCAGAGTCTGATCCCAGGGCCAGAGGTCAGAGCCTAAAGGTCAAATTCACCAGAATGAACATTACATCCGCGATATTCAATAGCGTTTAATGAAATTTCTTAAATTATATATATAAATAATGATATACGCATACAACAAGGAACGGGTTTGCGAATTGATGTACGGATCCTCTTCCCCTTGGGAGGTGACTTGTGTCAGCATTATGGGATCGACATGCCTTGTTATTGTTTCATCGACACATAAATTCGTCCTACATAAGTTAAAGGAAAGTGTTCATATTAAGCAACAGTGATTGTCTAGGATGAGTAGATAACATCAAATGTTTCGAATCCATGGTCTGACCCCTACGGTCACAGGTCAAAGTCAAATTTACCGAAATGATTATTAAAGTCACAGACTTCAATATATTTTAATGTCTTACATGCTATGTGTTATGATATCCTTCATTGGGCCATCTAGGATGCCTAGATGACAACGAATGTTTCGGATCCAGAGTCTGACCCTTGGGGCTGGAGGTGAAGGTCAGAATGTCAAATGAATCAGAACGAACATTAAACCAGTGATATTCAACACTGTTTAATTAAATGTCTAAACTAATATAAATAACCCCACCACTGAAAGTAAAACGAATTCCATTGATTAATATTCATTATTTAACAATCAAACTCTCAAAGTCGTCGAGTTTCACTGACCAAAAGTGTTAATCAACGACAATTAAACCGGAAGTAACAAAGGGTCCAATGTAATGCATTTGTATTATATAAAATTTAAAGCACATTATTATAGTTTATTTGCATTTGGGTTGACATCTAATATTTAAAGTCCGAATATGCTTATTGTTAACTTGAACGGAGATGATAGAGACTTTGTGTCAAGTATTTGTGTATAATATTACAGTCAAATTTGCATTAAGTCACCTGAAGTACCCAGGCGTTAATAGAAAGAACTGCTTAGAAACGTAGGCTTCGTTAAATAAGCACGCTGATCTTTTAACTCATGTGTTTACATAAACAATACCTGCGCTTTAAATAAACCATTTGGATCTGCACACTTCTGTGTTGTGCTTAGCGTCGGCGCAGCGTGTAGGGGATACAGCGTAATTAGTACACACATATGTATTCGGCATAACGTGTACAGTTTAATTTTATTCAGTTTATTTGTGAGCGTATTCTCGGAATTCTTCTAAGTTGTAATGCTTCCGAGTGCTTCGTCAACTGTTTCAGTTTATGTTTTAATAAACATATATTCTGCCTTTAAATAAATGTTCTGCTTCAAAATGAAGGACATGCTCAGAAAAGCCTTCCTTTTAAAGTTAGATTTTTTTCTAGAAATGAGATGAGTTTTGAGTTAAGATTTTGTATATGCCTTTTCGTTTGGTCAAACACAATGCGCAAATAAAACGCATTCTTCTCTGTCATTTTCCTTAATAATATCAAAACAAGTTAGTTAACACAAGACCATATCAGATTATCTGCAAATTAGATATAAATGTTTTTGCGTCAAATTGGCTCATGCGTTACAAAAATAAAAATACTGCGGCGTAGTCCAGCGATAGATAGTCCGATTCGCTTGCGGCATGTCGTGGGAACAATCCCCGGCCGAGTCAAACCAAAGACTTCATGAAAACAGTCCTAGTAGCTCCTTTGCTTGACATTCAGCGTATAAACGGTAGTTTTAGGACTATTAGGTCCGGTGTCAGTATAATGTGACTCGGTGGGGTATCATTGGCACGTGTCCACGCACGCACGCACACACGCACACACGCGCACCTACACATACATGTATGAGGATAATGGCCCTATAGAAGCCACAGAATCCAAATGCAATGGCACAGTATTATATCTCAGACTAAGAATGAATTAAATATTCAGAGAAAATGGACATAACATAAAACGAATTTTAACACATAAGCAAAAAGAAAATACCACACAACACGAATTCATTTTAGAAGACATATAATATTTATTCCCAGAACAGGGAAGTATTTCAGAATTGACTGAAATGCATTTAAAGACATCACACCAGCATAATCCATCCTATAGAAATAGTGGGGGCATAATTATGATTGTTTTTTTCATGCATTGTGACAAGTATGAAAATTTCATGCAAAATGTACTGTTATATTATGAGGCCCCGACAAACAATTTTAAATCCGATTAAATTATTTCTAAATTTTATGTGTAACAGTACCAGCATGATTTAATTTCAATATTTTTAGTATTGATTTTGGTTAAGTTTAAGACAACATATATTATAATGTTAATTTAATAATAATTATGTGTAAACTGACATTAACTGGGTCTTCTAAAATGGTCTCCAAATACAGTCTTTGAACAATAAACTGACCCATCTTAACCAAATTCGATTTCGGTATCCATAGGATGATAGACGTGCGTTGTCCAAACTAATGTTTTCATTCCAATGACACAAAGCTAAGTTTGTTTTTAAAATATACTGTATATCACCACAAGAACCTATCCTTTTGTCGTGAAAAATTTTTAATGTGTTATTAAAAGATTCCACTAAATAAGAGTCCATACTGAAAATGTAATTCTGGGGAGTTTTGTAAACGTCAAAACTTTTGATTGTCGATAATAAAAGCTGTTTTGCAAAAGGGTCTGTTATGATAATAGGACTTGGCTCATAAATTTTTGTCTGAGAAAATACCATACATTGGACATATGTGAGAATAGAAACGATATTTTGTCATAATTGTAATGTTGTTTATTGTGTATTATTTCAGTCTATACATATTTGTTATAATAAATTGAATTTGCAAATTTTCCTTTTTTAATCTGCCATATTTAAATGTTTCTATTCCAAACAGTTAAATGAACACTAAGCAATTGTAAGAAACATTGCACATTGTAGTCTTATATAAAATTATAAGTCAGGGCCTCAATAAATATTTTCCATAGTAGAGGATTAACAAGTTTGTGATCGTCTCTAGCTGTAAAATGTCCGTGATATTTTGATTCTGGTGTGACGTCTTTAATGAGTCTGTGCTTACTATCGCCGCTACAGGACTCTGATTAATACCACGTTACAGGACTGTGAATAATATCCCCGCTGCAGGTCCGTGATTAATGCCCCACTACAGGACGTGATTAATGCCCCGCTACAGGAATGTGATTAATATCCCACTACAGGACTGTGATTAATGTCCCCGCTACAGGACGTGATTAATGCCCCACTACAGGAATGTGATTAATATCCCACTACAGGACTGTGATTAATGTCCCCGCTACAGGACGTGATTAATGCCCCACTACAGGAATGTGATTAATATCCCATTTCAGGACCGTGATTAATATCCAGACTACAGGACCGTGATTAATGCCCCACTACAGGACGTGATTAATGCCCCCACTACAGGAATGTGATAAATATTCCACCACAGAAGTGTGATTAATATCCAGACTACATGACTGTGATTAATGTCCCACTACAGGACTGTGATTAATACCCCACTACAGAAATGTGATTAATATCCCACTACAGGACTGTGATTAATGAACCCGCTACAGGGCTGTGATCGTGATAATGCCCCCGCTACAGGTATGTGATTAATATCCCCGCTACAGGACCGTGATTAATTCCCCGGCTACAGGACTGTGATTAATGCCCCGATACAGAACTGTGATTGTGATTAATGCCCCCGCTACACGAATGTGATTTATATCCCCGCTACAGGACCGTGATTAATATCCCTGCTACAGGACCGTGATTAATATCCCGATACAGTACTGCGATTAATGCCCCCGCTGCAGGAATGTGATTAATATTTCCACTACAGGACAGTGATTAATGCCCCCACTACAGGAATGTTATTAATATCCCCACTACAGGACTGTGATTAATAACTCGCTACAGGACTTTGATTATATCCCCGATAAAGGACTGTGATTAATGCCCCCTACAGGAATGTGATTAATATTTCTACTACAGGACCGTGATTAATACCCCGATACAGTACTGTGATTAATGCACCCGCTGCAGGAATGTGATTAATATTTCCACTACAGGACAGTGATTAATGCCCCCACTACAGGAATGTGATTAATATCCCTGCTATGGGACCGTGATTAATACCCCGATACAGTACTGTGATTAAAGCCCCCGCTGCAGGAATGTGATTAATATTTCCACTACAGGACAGTGATAAATGCCCCCACTACAGGAATGTAATTAATATACCCACTACAGGACTGTGATTAATATCCCTGCTACAGGACTGTGATTAATAACTCGCTACAGGACTTTGATTATACCCCCGATAAAGGACTGTGATTGATGCCCCCTACAGGAATGTGAATAATATTTCTACTACAGGTCCGTGATTAATACCCCGATACAGTACTGTGATTAATGCCCCCGCTGCAGGAATGTGATTAATAGTTCTACTACAGGACAGTGATTAATGCCCCCGCTACAGGAATGTAATTAATATCTCCACTACTGGACTGTGATTTATACCCCTGCTACAGGACTGTGATTACTACCCCGCTTCAGGACAGTGGTTATTACTCCGGCTACAGGACATTGATTAATATCCCGCTACAGGACTATGGGTAAGGTCCCCACTACAGGACTGTGATAAATGTCGTCGCTACATAACTGTTATTAATGCCACCACTACAGGACTGTGATTGATGCCCCCACTACAGGACTGTTATTAAAATCCTCAGTACAGAACTGTCATTAATGCCGATGCTACAGGACTGTGATTAATGCCCCCGCTACAGGAATTGATTAATGCTCCCGCTACATGACTATGATAAATAACCCCGCTACAGGACTGTGATTAATACCCCGCTACAGGAACGTGATTAATGACCCCGCCTCAGAAATGTGATTACTGACCCCGCTACAATAAGGACTGTGATTAATGGTCCCCGTTACAAAACTATGCGAACCTATTGAACTGGACCGTGATGGCAAGTATAGTCGTCCCAATGAATTACAATATGCAAGTAAGAGAGCGCGTGCCTGTGTTCATGTGTGCGTGCGTAAGTGCGTGTGTGTGTGTGACATTCTTAAAATAGGCAGAAAAATCAAGGAAAGTTAATAACATAAGCTTATTTGTATATTTATTAAAAGTTCAAAGGTGCATAACAAATACTAGATATTGGATGTACGGAAAGACTGATTTACGACATACGAATCAAATTTCAAGTAAAAAAAGGGTCGCAGTCCAAATTCGGTACAGTATGCTCATATTCAGTTGGTGGTGACGGACAAGGTGATTCCTATATGGATCTCACTTCTTTGAAGCTGGGTTATTAAAAAATAATATATCATTTGATATTCCTTTATGTAAAATTGTAGCTACTGTTTCAATTCACACACATTACGAATATGCAGGATACATTTGAAATAACCCTCTCACTCCCTGTTAAGTCTTAATCGACTTACATGTTATGAATGCATTCACCGTTCGAAAGTGGCAATAGTCCAATGCAACTTTGGCGTAATGCGTGTATAGCCATACTTAATGTATTTGTCTTATTCAATATTTGCATTTTACTACCATATCGAAGTGCTTATTTTAGGGGTAAGATGTATAATGCGATATCTACGAAAAGAAAACAACTGATACCACTTGATATTTGTTTTCTGTTCAAAACCAATTTAAATACCCTAATAAGGTTGTTGTTATGTTACGCGACGATACAAAGTACGTGTGTTTAGTATTATTCAATATTTGCCCACAATAGGACATGCATGCTGATTTTAAAATCGAATTTCGATATCGAAATATACTGAAAGGAAAAAGAAACGCAGGGTGCGTATTTCCGCTATATATTGCATATACTGCACACTTAATTATATATATATTCCAAGGAAATCCCAAGATGTTTTGTAAAAAAAAAAGTGCAGTTAGTTAGAGAAAGGACACAACTGTGATGTTGTAGACGTTTTAATCACAGTACACGTTGTAACAAGAAATTCATAAATGCTGAAGTTCCTCTTTGATAAATTGAGCCAGTTCAGTACTGTATTTAATGTTAAGTGATTGCAACATTTAAAGCCTAAGTTTGCTCACCTGCTTGAGTCAAATGCGCATTCTGACGATAATGAAACTTTAAAAGGGTTACCATTGGTGTGTTCAGTGCTGTTTAAACCTTCTTTCTAAAAGGACAGGCCTAATGTCGCCCTGTACCATTCGATTAGCAGTAGCATATTAAACATACAATATACAGTATAGCGGAAATACGCACCCTGCGTTTCTTTTTCCTTTCAGTATATAAACCTAGCCGTTTAAAATGATGCCTATACGATGTCATACGTATGTTTAGTACTTTGATATTGGAGAAGCTATAAGACAGACAAATCTGGTATCGGATTTTTTTTCTTTTTTTTTTCTGTTTCCAGCAAACAAGGTGGTTGTCATGCTAGTTGACTGTTATCAATCCTTAGTAACACAGGACTAGTGATACTATTATATTGTTATTGTCTTCGTTAGTAAGTATATCACTGTAGAAGTTGACCGATTTGCAATGTTTGATTAACACTAGATCCGTTAATTATGTTTACGTTATAGTGTTATACTCAAAGGAACGCTGTAATCGTGTTGTTATTGAGATCGTTATGCCATCCTATAAGTTGACCTATCATAACACCATGAACTGATATTATAGGGCTAGTATCGGTGTTACTGTTCATATCAAATCAAATACCGTAATGTTGTCGCTGTGGTGGCTGGTAACAATCAATCTAGACTTTGACCTATCATAACACACTGACCTAGGATAGGGAATACCATCTGATTGGTTCGCTAACACACCAAGTTTATCTCCGCTGGGTCCAATCTGCACCACACTGCCTGAAGACCACCCACACACAAATATATTCCCACAACCATCGTCACACACTCCGTAAGCTCCCGACAACTCTTGATCACTGAACTGCGAGAGTACCCTCCCTTGTCTGTCTAGGGTGACCAGGCCTGTTTTGTAATCGGCGACATAAATCTTGCTACCGTCCTCACTCACAGAAACATGTGTGTTGCTAGAAAATATATCGTTTCCCGACTGATCCTTATTTATCGTTCTCAAAAGTGTCCCGGATGTATCGTAAGCATAGACTTGTTTGTCACCATCTGATACGAACATCTCACCATTACTGAAAGCCAGTCCCCAACAAGTATGCTTCGTCTGTATTGACCGAGATGTCGCCATCTTGCTTCCAGCGGAGACGAACTGTATGGTTTTGTTGTTCAAGGTAACAGCGACCTCTTGTGGACTCATTTCACATACTACAAGAGGACAGGCAGGCAGATCACACTGTCCTATCACTTTGTATGTGGAACTGTCTAATTGCTTAAGTTTCTTGTTAGTGTAGTCTGCAAGTAAAAGTGTACCTGATTTCAGAATACATGAACCAAATATGTCACATGTTTTACCATCATCGCGGACTCCCACATTATAAGTTTGTTTACATGTAACTTGGTACAGACGATCGTGTTGTTGGACTTGTTTTACATCAACATCTGCCTTTTTCTGAACCTTACCGAGTGATGAAATTCCATTTATGAACTGTTCGATGGCAGGATCCGGTTCAAACTGGATCCTCGTATTTCCAGTTGATTGTGCTACCTCTGAGATCAGCTTGTCTGCCTCGGAATTCTCTTCTGACCATTCTTCATGCACACAAATTGTTGTGATCGATTTCTCTCTGACGATTCCAGTTGTTGTTGAATTGAATCCATTGCGTTTACAATATCACCCATTGCTTCCAGCTCTACTTTGATTTCGTTGTCAATGTCCTTACTCTTTGCTTCAAATTCCTTTATCGTTGTTTTCTCTAATTCATCTAATGTATTGTTTATCTTATCCCTTAATTTTTTTAATTTACCCAAAGCCATGGTCCTGTCCTGTTCCACTTCTGCGAGACTATCATGTCGAGCTTGAATCATGTCCTCAACGCGAGTCTTGGCTTGTGTCATGTCCTCCATCATCTTCTGAAGGTCTTCGTCTTTCATAATGCTCTCGATTTCTTCAGGAATGTAGACAACATCCACACAAGGCCTATAATTATAATTGAGAAAAGCCTCGTTAATAATGAGAAAGGTGGTAGTGTATTGTAAACACAACGAGTAGCATACATGTATACTGATTAGGTCTGGTACACTCTTTGATTGAGATTCGGTAACACGCTTGTTACAATGGAGGTCAATGCCATCGACAGACAAATTTAAAACGCATGTACACCGTTTCTAAACCGACTGACGACGAAGTTTATATATATATATATATATAACTTACATATTTTAAGAATCCAAACTCTATATATAGACACAATATAAATGGCTTTAACCAGCCAGGCCAAACCCCAAAACTGGAAAGTCGAATTGAGATTTACCAACTCATAATTCGTTTTACGCATATTCACTCACAGGTATTTTAAGAACCCGTGAATAAACATATACTTTAATCGGCACATACACATTGTAATATGACCTGACCATCTGGATAGAGTTTCGATAAACGGTTTTGTAGTATAATTTTTCCTTTACTTGGTGGGATAGTTTATTTAAATATAGTCTAATGATATTTGATAATTTTAATAATACGCAGTTACACTGAATGATACGAACTCGATATAATACATATATGATATTATATGCCTTTTTACGTGGGCGCCAAATTGGTTTGAAGTGTGCAACATTTTCACCCCCTTCCCACGGATCCGCCCCTGAAATAGGTGCGTAACAGCTTTGTAGCATGTACATGTTTTATCGACTAAATTGTTTGTTGTTTGTTTAAAACGTAAATAAATATAGTATTTACCTGTGTTTAACTGCCATACAAACAGTGCACCCGATCTGGTCATCGTTCTTGCAATACATATTCACCAGCAAAGTTCGGTGTTGACCACATCTCTCCGTCGGCAATGACATCAGGTTCTGCGATCCATTCGTCGGAAACTCGGACCGTCCAAGTATCGTGTGGTCGGATAAAGCCGGAAAAGCATCGTGCAGCTCGACGCACGTGGAACAATAATAGTCCTGACACTCCACACAATACTTAGTAGCTTCTCTGTTCCTGTTTTTCCGGACACAAGGTGAGCAGATTAACTCAAACGTTTCATCAGAACCGTCCATCTTTCGTACAACACTCCTTTCTGCCGCCATTGCTTCAACAACGTAATAGTAAAGCGATATTAATTATATTTAACTGATTATACGACCTTGACCTGAATTGTATTCCCCGTAAATGTGTCATTCAGAATGATAACCCTGATAATAATAATGAAATTGTCGATTTTGAAGTTGCGTGCGCATACTTCATCGTACGAACAAAACTGTGTTGCAAATTATTACCGTCATACTGAATGCTGATAATCCCTGTATAATAAAAAAATAAACTATTCAGCTGTTTTTCCAACTTTCACTTTCTCTTTCTATGAAATGGAGCTGTATTTGGTTTCCGTCTTGCACAATACAATTGAAGTGAAAATCGGGAACCGTATATCAACTAACTTAGGTATCAGGTGCGGATTCAAAACCTCGAATCTGTGATAAGGAGCGGTAGTATTAGACCATGAGCCAGACAATATTTCGCTACCATCGCAGGTGGCGAATTCTTACTGGTACCATGTTATGGAGTACATTGTAGAGAAAGAAAAATCCATGATGGCAGTGCCAACAGGGTAGCTGTTTCTTGTTATCTGAGTTATCTCTCCCTTTTAAATAAAAAGCAGGTTACTTTAAAAAAAAAATTGTGTTTTCTCTGAAACCGTAAGTGAGAGAGGTCTATAAGCTTATGGCCTGCTACAAAACAAATTAAAATGGTGACCCTGGGGTTATATCTGGTCCCGCCCCAGGACCCACATATTTACATAGAGTTATATAGGACAATCTTTTAAAAACAAGAGCTAAACGTTTACTATTTTGTATGTAGTATAAGCTTTTAGTCCTCTACCAAATATGCTAAAATGGAGACACTGGGGGTCACATATTTACATAGAGTTATATATAAACATCTTTAAAAATAACCTCTGAAACTACCAGAGATAGACGTCTAATATTTTGCATAAGCATAAGCTTATGGTTCCCTACTATGTTCAAATGGTGACCCTTAATTGTCTCAAGTTTGGTCCTGCCCTGTGGGTCACACTATTACATTGAGTAAAGTCATTTAAAGAAAAGCCTTTAAAAATATCCGAATCTACAGGAGCTAAGTGTCTAATATTTTGCATGTATTATAAGCTTATGGTTCTTTAACTAGTTTGTTCAAATGGTGACACTGGGGTAAAATTTGAACCCAGTCACAGTTTTACATAGTTATATATCTGTTGTAATTGTTCCTTTGGCCTCTTGTTTATGACTTTTATAAAATCACTTCAGAGTTAGGTTTAAGAACAGCAATATTTATCAAGAATGGGACTTTTGATGAGGTGTTACATTATAAAGACCTAAATTAATAAAACTATTGAACCTGTTATCGTAAGTAAATGTCTGTTTTAACGATATTTACAAGTCGTATATTTTATAAATTCACCCACTAAAAACACAAAGGAGACCGATTCATTGTCATGGCAAACAATGTATGGACCAATTGGGTATTCACATGAAGCGTTGGATAAAATATATTGGCTACATTGCTTTGTCAGCATCTATATATACATAAAATGAGAAAAATAGTCCTATATAAACCACAGCACTCAAAGGCAATTGCACCGTAGGTTAACACTGTGTATAACAAACTAAATATGTAGTCAATGAATGGGACAATATACAAACATAAACAGTGGTGAATACAGAATAAGCGACTTGGGCACGGTCAGTAGGCAATACGGCGGCCTATTGGTTAACTCAAATTGATGTTATGTGTACACAACCTCGCTATTAAACATTCTTGACAAGACAGTGTTAATAAAAGTATATCCAATCAAAAGGAAAACTTTAACAATAAAGTCGAGATCTAGAAAAATAGTAAACCATAGTTTTTGTAAATAAATATATAAAAATAGTTAATTAGAAACACCTCAGAATGTATCCATAATTTTACTAAATAACCAAAGCAGTTGCAGCCAAAGAGAAAACAAATCTAAGATATGATCAAAACATTTAAGGACGGAAGTTTATGCACCTACCTCCCTTTTCAGGGTTTAAATAGCCTATATTGTTAATTTTGAATTGTTTGTTTTTCAAATGTACACCCTTAATTCGCACAAAGTACTATCAAGAAAACCATATTATTGTTGTAGTTAGTACCGGTATGTCAGACGTCGTTTTCTGAGTATTCATATGTGTACTATCCCGATATCCTGGGTACCGATCCTTATGCGCAAGCGTGTTTTTGGCTTGCAGCCTATATACTCATTTCCGTTTTTCAGCGGAAGTAACCGCTTCTTCTACACAGGTAGACGCTTGTTTCCGTTTAGTCTGGTTCTCTGACTCACGAATATAATTGAATAGAATAACTTTATTTTTCAATCATCGGCCACAAAGATGGCATTATAATCACTGTAAAATGAACATAATAATGAAACATACAAAAGCTTGATTCTGATTAGCATAATAACAGTAAAATGACGATGCTCCCTTCATCTACGCATCAGTCAGGTACAACAACAAATCTGATCAGAGTTATGATTATATACCGACTGGCGCTTGTTCCACGTCTACACAGATAGACGTTTGTTTCGGGTGTGTAAGTTTTCCCGCCAAAGAATGGTCCACTTCCCGAGATAGGGTTGACACTGTTATGCCAATTTCTTTAAATTTGATATTCCATCATTATTCAATGGTTGTGTTCATGAAAAGATGTAGTATTTGACGTTAAATGTCATTATTTTGTATGTATTAGTATATTTGTTTTAAATTGAAATAGAATAAATTAATAATAGAATCTAAATGTAGATTTGTCGATTTTATTTTCCTTAGCTTCGGGTTCACTATTGTATAGGTTTGACACGTTGATGTCAAAGTTATTGGTATTGCAAGATCGAGGCTTATTCTGTTATGCTGTTATTGGCGAAATGTTGTTATCTTAACAGTACAGAAACGGATTATTCACTGTTATATGTCACCCAAAATCTGTACCGAATGACGAAATAAGGTGATTGTTCTCCTTCACCCTCGTCACAACAGGGTCCTTATAGAAAGACCCTGATCACACGTATCGCAAAAGTATCATATATAGGATTGTTACCTGCAACATCTAAGAAGTAGATTAATAGGTTACGTCTCTGTTACCTTTTATTTCAATTGATTTACTGTTACTCCCACCAGCACTCCATCACTCGCCCCCGAACCCCAACACCCGCGACCCGTGTCGTAAACATATTATGGGTGGGATTGTTAGCAGTCATTAGTCTTGATCTTCTTCGACGCTCTATTGTACCTACAAAAGTCTTGACCCTTAGTGCAGGAAAAAAATGTAACCGGAAACACGTGTATGTAATTATTTTTTATTACAATATTTTTGACCACTCATATTTAGTTCGTCGATATAATGATGAAATTTCCCTCTTTGTTTTATTTATTAATTTAGTGTCTTTCTGCCATTCTGTTTATCTTCGATAGAAGATGCGTCTGTATCAGCCAATCGGAAACGATACCAGAATCTAGGTAAAATGGCTGCTTCATAAAAAATTTTAGAAGAGCTGTTCTAGACATTTGTTGTGAAAACAAACAAGCGTCGCAGATGATCTAGTCTAACCTGTAATTTGATTTGATTTACTGTTAACTGTTTTAAATTAATTGTTGTATGTTATCCCCAAACTCTATCATGTTATGAGATTTCCCTTTGTCCCCCACCTCCTATGGTTATAACCTAACAAGGCAAGCCGTTCCTTTTAAAAGGAAAATTTATTTGTTTTGTTGCTGTTGCTGTTTTAACTAACTTCGATATTATAATTTTAAGTAATACTATTAACTAATATTTAAACGAGATATGATCACTGCGTATCAACGCACACCGGATATTGCCACAAAAAGAGTAGGGACATTTGCAAACAAGTCATGGGTGAACACAACAAAGGTAAGATTTGTTTTTCCCCTACCATTTCTCTTTATCTGCTACATGAAACAATTAGTTTGCAGTTGGATAACTTATATAGAGGATCTTAAACGAGATCCCATTTCATATAAGATTTATGAAACGAGTTATGAGTTATTTTAATTTTAACGAGCCTTTTGGCGAGTTAAAATTGAAAATAATTCATAACGAGTTTCATAAATCGTATATGGAATGGGAACGAGTTTAAGATCATTTTTATCACATAACATCGCAATCAAATTAGTAAAAATTAATTCAGATGGACATAGAACCGCCACGACGTCATACACACTTTAGCGGTTTTATCTCTTTATAAAATAGCAGTTTACGCCAACTTTTTAACAAACCAACAACAATGTTTTGTATAACGTGCATTATTAGTATAAGCTGTCACAAATAATAAGTTTATGATTCAGATCTGGGTGAATTTGTCATAAATAAAATTGTTTCAGTTAATAAACTTGCGTAGTGTTACAGGTTTAACTCAACCAATCAAAATCGTTCCAGGTTGTATTACACGTGTGTCATACAATAGAATATTAAATGGGTGTTCGACACTGCTGACAAGGGACGTGAGGTGATATTGTATTGCACTATCCCAAATATGGATTACATTGCGAATATTTTAAAATGTCATGACAAAACTCGGTCTAATCACTGCATAATTTGTTATCACCGAGCTCATTTCGAAAATAACTGTTTTATCTTGGCATTAGAAACGAAATTTAAATGATACGAATTAGTTGATTGTAATAAACACCTCTATACCAATGACAGTTACTTGACTTTTTATTATTCTTGCATAATTAACAGAAATTATTCGACGCCGGTGTACTGAGGCAAAATAGATTTTAATTGTAGGTGGCGGATTGCCATTTCTTAAGAACATGGTACGTTTTCATTATACGTGGATTCGGGATTTTACGTCAGGGTGTCCAACTCCTCCACATTTTTTGAACAAGACATGTTTTGAAGGTTTTTCTACTCAGATATTAAATATCTGAGTTGTTCTTTTTTCAATATCAGGGTGGTCCAACATGACATACTTTATATATATTATAAATCAATAATTTTAATAATTTGATAGCGAGTTATATTTCTTTTATCGCAAACGGAGTCATTATAGTGGGAGAAACATTAAAACCAACGGGTTGAATGGGAGACCAGTATAACTTCTCACATGCAATGCTTGGTTGGCGAATCGAATCCACTACATGCTTAGTTGTAGACCCTTACACAGTTTGTAACCCTTACACAGTTTGTAATTATGATTTCCTCTTTGACTGCGCAACGACCGGACGGGCGGTGGACTCTATGACACCGTGTTCCTAAATCCTTTAAAGAGGGAACCGTTTGCTGAATGTTCTTCACTCCGTTTTGTCGTGCCCTTAACGGTTTTCCCCTTGATGCTCTGACTACAGACAAGTCATCGAGTACATATGAGATTGAGTACATATGAGATTAACTTTTTAGGTTTAACGGACTATTTTAATTTACACTGTCCTGTTGTTTGGGGATGATGACAGGGTAAGAGTGAGGTTTGGTGAACCCTTAAACCGGTTTAAACTCCCCGATGGTCCCTTTTCCCGCTGACCGTTCAAGGCGGTACCCCTGTTGTCAACCCTTATATGTTTGTGATGTGCTTTTTTACAGAATGTGTTTTGTTTTTGTGATATACACTTTGAATCACCTTTGCGTTGTAATACTTGTTGGCTTGACTGTATTCTGTGAATGCTAATCTTCCTGTTGGACTTTATAACCTTTTCTTTTATAATTGTTGAACAACGAGTGTGGCTTATTTAAAGGGCTGTGGATCTGGCATAAATTTATGTATAGATGTACAGATGGGGATTTTACCACTTCATGTGTAATACTATTTAACGCCATTTATTTGTTTTTATTTTGTAGATTCAGCACAAAGTTCAAATGCTTTAATTTACTGTCCCAAGCTCACGATGGGTTCAAGGACGTGATCTTACAACTTATCAAGAATCACACAAATGAAGAAATAAAATTGAGGCGTGTTGAAGGCAAACAGCTAAAACTATCACTTTTTTGGTAATCTTCGATTTATGTACGGAACAAGGATGATCTATCACAATAGATGAAAATTCTAACAGAAAAAATAAATACGTTTTCAAAAGAGAGTCCGTTAAAAAAAGTATTAAAACAGTGTTCGGGAAACATCCCAGAACTAGAACAAACTGAAGTATGTAAGGAGGTAGATGGTGTATTTGACAGTGAAAAACGTGAGGAGCCATACGTCACTGGGGTAGATTTAACACTAGAAGATAATGTGTTTAAATACCTTGTTATTCTCTTACCTGATGTTATACAAGCCTTAACTGACTGTGGAAAATTAGATGATTTCATATCATTCAATAAACTTGTGAGTACAAATGTCCACTAGATAACATTGCGTGCTTGTTGTTTCTTGATGTTTAACTTGGACACGTCGACAACATTTAAATCAATTAATTAATCTTTGATTGTAATTATAATAAGTTATGGACCCTCATTATTTTCCATCTCAGTAAAGTAACCGTTTTATGTCAAACAGAACGAAAATGACTTCCCAAGTCGCAGTACTGTTTGAAACAAGTTGCAGTCCAGTTCTAAATACAACTCCTGCAAGATTCGGTACACCCAAGGATGGCATATTTACATCGATATAACAAAAAATACTATATGTTTGCACGAAGTCATCAGAAAACGTCACGCAAGGTTACACAATATATTCATTAAAGGTTAAATACTGACAATAAAGTTTAATATAAGTGGAGAAACATTACCTCAAAAGCAGACGATGCTAACTTTTGTTTGTGATTAGGGCGATGGTTATCGTTTTTTTCCACGTTTATAACATTAAACTTATTCGGTGTATCAGTAAAGATATATGATAGTGTTGGGTTCTTATAAGTCGTAGAACAATGATGAAAAATAAACATTGTTCATGAAAAAAAAAGTTTCTTATTTGACATTTTTTTATCGAGTAGGTACTCGTAATATCCGGTATACGTTGATACACAGTGAAGATATGAGTACTATTAATTGTCTTTTATTATCCCAAAGACTTTGCCATTAATTGATATTACCAATCAAAAGGTAGCAATGTGATGGGCATATATAAGGCGGGCGTACAGATATTATTGCAACTCGTGACAGTCCAGACATTCTACCCTGCCATTGAGAGATTCTTCTCTTGGTACATTGGCTGAGGGAGTATAATCCTTAGAACAACACAGACATAAACATAGAAAAGAATAACTATTGTGAACCCAAGTCATTTGGATGTTACCGTATCGTTAAAATAATAAATGTTTAACTTTTCTTTTTAACAATTTATTTTAAATATCAAGTGTACATACATTTTTTGGACATACAATACAGATGTGATTGTTACGACCTCATACAAGTATTATTTGTAATAATACCTCTCTGCTCCTTACTCTTAATACAAGTGTATAAATGTGTTGTTCAAAAGCAGACAGTTTGATTGTAATTGAGAATATATGAGGAAGTACTGAAATTTACATACATACATAATGACATTTATCGTTTTCGTACCTAAACACTCAACTTCCTTAACCATGTTTATATACAATTTTGTCTGTGAAAGATGTTAATTTATTAAACGTGATAATTTTTTAATAAAGATAATATAAAGAATGGATTTACTACGTTTTTGATATACTTTGGAGTAAGTATTAAATCAAGTAAAATAGAGGTATGCCACACCCACTCGCAGTATACAGATACTCATAAGGTGTCTGTTCCCATTACATGTATACTCAAACATGATGGCAAAAAGAACATGTCTGCTATACAGATAAGGTCACCGTAACAAATGTTAGTAACACGTAATGCCAATTATGTAGGAAGGCACAAAACTAACTAACACATCAGAAACGTATTATCATTTATTAAGTTTTGGCAAATCACGGGCGCGGCTCCAAAGATCGGGCATCCGGCAACAAATACATTATATGGCAGCCCTTAACAATTTTCATAAAACGAAGCCCCAAACGGCTTAAATAAAATGTTTTATTCTAATTATAAATTAAAATGTTTCTTCATTTAATAACTTGAAAGTTATTTATTTTTGAAAGTTTACGATAATGTGCATAGCCGAACTAGGCGTGGTGCACCACAGTAAAGCCCCAAAAGGCTTAAATATTTCATGCTGTAATCCCGAACCTGGGAAACAGAGGTTAATATAAAATTGTTAATTGTCATTAACTGTGATTTTACTGAATTGAAGTAACGCCGAACATAACACCAATTTTAAAACTCCGATAAATATCTATCATTGTAGCTCAATTAATCAAGAGCAACCGGTGTACATGCACACATGTATCCTTACCCATACGCCCCAAGCATATATTGTATACTTTAGTCACGCACGCTTGCAGCAATGTATCTTAAACAAATATTTAATAAACAATACACACAGGCACTGTTCATAATGCGCGGACATATATTAAGGTTAATTTCTGCAAAAACATTTGTTTGTGATCTTTTCTGTAAACATCTTTAGGTAGAACAGTATAGAACAATGGGAAACTGACTGGGACAAGGTAAGTGTACCACAATACATATAAAACGCTCAAGAACTCCGATACCATCTCAGTATGCCCTCCAAGGCCAGAACTTGGAAACGGTAAGAAGTTCCACACACTGATCAACCGATGGCAGCGAAGTCAGCTATATATATACGATTGTCCCAAACAACCCAGTGAGTATTTAGTCCCATTATATTATTATTTAGATTCACGTGGAATCCGCTCCCAAATCGTGAACTCAGGTTTTTCGATGGACAGTCCGTGCGTGTATTTTCCATTATTCGTTTATGTACATTAACACTAGAGGGTCTACTATGTCAATACAGATTATTATTATAATAAATGTATACTGTCAATCAATATTATATACTGAAAAAGAGCTAAGTTCAGCAAGTCCTTATGTAGATTTAGCTTAAATAAACTGGATGCTATTTTATAATGTGAAATATTATAAAACATTTGCTTGACATAGGGCGGATCTTCTGCTAATTAATGACCTCTGCCACGTATAGCCTAGAACATGTACACATGCATTTACCAAGTTTTAACATTTTAGATGTATGCATTTCAACACAGTCACCCTCCTTGAGCGCATACAGCCTGTGGCCCAGTGAACAGCACTGTGGACTTGAAATCCGGAGAACCCGGGTTCAAGCCTCGCCGGCGCCACTGAATTTCGTCAGTGTGTTATTTGGCAAGAAATATTTTCTCATGAAGACAGAGGTAGCCTCGTATGTCTGATCGGGACGTAAATTGGGCGGTCCTGTGTATTGGAGTCTTTAAGTTAAAGAACTATAGTAATCTATTTGTTAGTAAGATTATATGGCAGGTTCCCGCATTTCAAAGTATAGCTCCCCTCTCTCTCTGGGGCGGGTCCGAATAACATATAATGTGTTGATAATCCGTTTAACAACATTCAATTCATTAAATACTGTTTCTTTTAAAGTGAATCTTCAATAACTTTATACACAAAATTAAAAGTAAAATTATACTTGTTGTCAACAACAAGTAAATACTAATACTGAGATCAATGAGGGACAGTTTAAGGCAGTAAATAGACACCTGTGTGATTGACACAACTACCCCCGTCATTGGTAATTCACTTCCGATATTTTTTAGGTAACTGTCATTCAGTTTGCACTATTTCAGCATGTACAAAAATAGGTTATGACTATAATAAAATGCAACAAATATGTTAAAATGGTGCTATTGTAACAACTGTACCATTCTAACAAATAGTTGCCATGGTTAGTATTTAGTACATTAATCTATTTATTACCCTTAAGCCTCTTTTTCGATGTTTTTCGAGCAAATGCATGTACTAGTTTTCAGTTTCAAATGCATACTTCTTTATTGTGATTTATGTGGGTGGGGTAATTCAAACTTGTGTTAAACATCGTTAAAATAGACATCAATTGCAATTACAGGCATTACAATATATATCTATTTGGATTGTCTGTTTACATGTGTTAACTATTGCTTCGTGTCTTTATATGTAATACATATTCAAAATGTCTTAATCATAATAAGCATTGAATAATGCATACATGGTTCACCTAAAAATGGACTTATAAAAATCGGAAACACTCACATTTCCCTTATCTAGAATATTTTGGACTGTTTGTGTCTATTGTGCAATATATGAATATATCAGAAAATAAAATAATAGTGATGTTGCAATTATTCTGAGGAAGACACACTTCCTGTTCGATGCGTGTATCCTCCTTTCAGGTTTGCTGAACTTATATATGCAAGCAAAGGCCAGAACGTTGCATAGTACATACTTTCATTAATTCATAATATAATCAATTCATAATATAATAATTAAATCATCGTAAAATAGTTATGAATTACTGATTCTTATAATGTTATACATATATTGTAAAACAAAATCATATATAGTATAATACTAACCTTAATGCATGAAAAATGTGTCGATAATGGGTGGGGTAATTTTACTTCCAATTTTAGCAAAATAGTGATTTTAAGCAGAATGCAATGCTGAAATAAAGCTTATTTATTTTGTATCAAAACTAATATAAATTATGAACTTAATTGCATATTTTAAAAGTATATTAACAATTATCAAAAATAATAATGTGCAAAAATGAACATCCAAAATGTAATGCCAAGGCTACAATGATACACATATTATCGTTCGAATTAAGCTGTAAAAGCTACCCGTTCCAGATTGCTATCATGGGTAAATGCCATCTATAGACATTGCCCTTTCCAAAACATTATGATAGAATTTGCCACCTGAGTTGGTAGCAATATCAAACATTTTGGGTTCTGGCTCAAGGCGTATATAGCAGAGCGAAACTACTTGACCAATAAGGCTGCGTTTAACGGTGTGAGAAAGTCCTAGGTCATACTGTGGCATATAAAGTCTTTAATTCCGGATGAAAATATTCTAACTGAAGTGCTGTTACAAAGGCAGCAGCGTATGGATACACAGGGAGGGAGCAGTTGGTAGTGTTCACAGTCTACGTTACTTCACCAGAAATCAAAATCAAAACGTTATCTACTTATCAAAATCAAAACATCATTTACATATCAAAATCAAAACATCATCTACATATCAAAATCAAAACATTATCTACATATCAAAATCAAACATCATCTACATAACACAATCAAAACATCATCTACATATCAAAATCAAAACATCATTTACATATCAAAATCAAAACATCATCTACATATCTAAATCAAAACATCATCTACATATCAAAATAAAAATATCATCTACATATCTAAATCAAAACATCATCTAAATATCAAAATCAAAACATCATCTACATATCAAAATCAAAACATCATCTGCATATCTAAATCAAAACATCATTTATATATCAAAATCAAAACATCATCTACATATCTAAATCAAAATATCATCTACATATCAACATCAAAACATCATCTACATATCAAAATCAAAACATCATCTACATATCAAAATCAAAACATCATCTACATAACAAAATCAAAACATCATCTACATAACAAAATTAAAACATCATGTAGATACCAAAATCAAAGCATCATTTAAATAGTTAAATATCAAAATCAAAACATAATTTGCATATCAAAATCAAAACAGCATCTACATATTAAAATCAAAACATCATCTACATATCAAAATCAAAACTACATATCAAAATCAAAACATCATCTACATATCAAAATCAAAACATCATTTAGATACCAAAATCAAAGCATCATTTAAATACCGAAATCAGAACATTATTTACATATCAAAATCAAAACATCATTTATATAACACAATCAAAATATCATTTAGATAACAAAATCAAAACATCATTTACATATCAAAATCAAAACATCATTTACATATCAACACATACCAAAATTAGAATATATTGAGGTTTTCTGATCTGATACTTGAATTCTTCCCAGACGACATACATATAAATGGAATAAAAATAGTAAAGTATTCAAGGTTTTCATAGCTTTTTTGCAGTTGGAATCACCTTAAATTCAGTAATTAAAATGCGAAATTGCATTTCGGTATGTATCTTTAGGTAGACAGGGCATTATAATATTAATGATTGAACATATGCAGCTTATATAGAAAAACTAACGGGACGCCGCGAGTTTTCCAAAAATAAAGATTGCCGTGTATCCCTTTAAATATATTATTCTAAATGATAAAAGGAAAGTGGCAAAGTTTCTAGTAAAACCTTTTCTAAAGAGAAGACTCTCAACTTATGCAGTCATATGTGTTATTGCAGTATTATAATTATACTTAATTTGTTAACATACTTTGATATCTAGTAATTTTACTGTTTATTTAAATATTACACATTGCTATCATTTATGTTGATATCATGATTTTGATTGTAATACTCGTATATATAGATAGGCCCATTGGGTCGGGTACTTTATTTACTATTATTTCATCAATGTTTATTTTGAATTGTATATGCACGTGTCACTTTAATAAACTATTTATTTACTATACTCCCAACTTTCACTTTCTCTTTCTTTGAAATAAATATGGTCTGTATTTGGTTTCCATTTCTCACATAACCATTGAAGTGAAGCGGGAACCGTATATCAATAAAATAGCATCATCATGTGCGGTTCCAGATCTGAGATTAAAAGCAATACTTTTGAACACAACTGACAGGCCAAAAATACAGCCGACCCGGTACAAACAATGTAAAGTACATGTGTGTATAATGCGCACTGTTTATAAACGTAAGGTACATTGGCGAATAATGCGCACTGTTTATAACGGCATTATACCGTTGATGTATAATGCGCATTGATTAAAACCGTCCAAAT